>JAWZYU010000405.1:0-149000 GCA_038380435.1 Ryuthela nishihirai | reverse complement strand
GGGTCCCCTCCCCCAACCTTCTCTGAGCCTTCAGGGTCCATGTGACCTGGCCATTTAGCCCATGGTGTGCAAAAAAGTGCCGCTCAGAGGTACAACAACCCAACGTTAAAGAACACGCTGGATGGCCTTGACGGGAGGCTACCATCTGTCTCCCAACAGCTGTTCCAGTGAGTCCCCTCCCCCAACCTTCTCTGAGCCTTCGGGGTCCATGTGACCTGGCCATTTAGCCCATGGTGTGCAAAAATGTGCCGCTCAGAGGTACAACAACCCAACGTTAAAGAACACGCTGGATGGCCTTGACGGGAGGCTACCATCTGTCTCCCAACAGCTGTTCAGGTGGGTCCCCTCCCCCAACCTTCTCTCAGCCTTCGGGGTCCATGTGACCTGGCCATTTAGCCCATGGTGTGAAAAAAAGTGCAGCTCAGAGGTAAAACACCCGAACCCAGTATTGATTTCGAATTATTTGGACGACACGAGATGCTTCTTGAATTTAATGCAGAAAAGAACCGAATGGTTTTGAATCATTCAGACAAAGATATAATTGTTCTTTAACATTCGCTATTTTTGGTCAAGAATTATAGTTCTGTTTAGAACTAACAAGAATAACTTTGCATTATATTTGTTTTGCCTTTCTGCTGAGGAGTATTAAACTGACAAGGCTTCTGTCAATCCTCTGTGGCAAGCAGCTGCTTGAAGGTTTTTTTTTTGTATTATTATTATTTATATCTCTAGAAAACCAATAATCATTATTTGAGTTTTATAAAGCTTTAACTTTCTTGGACGATGAAATTTTGAGAGTTGGTTTAATAAGGACGTTAAGATCTTGGGCTTAAAAATCAAGAATAAAACGTTTTTTTGGTAATTTTTTTTATCTTGAATTTTTGTAACCGTTCTCTGTGAACATTCTTAGAACTTTAAACTTTTATGAAAAAAAAAATAGAAATATGCAAACTACATGAAGGATTATAAAGCAGAAGGTAATGCTTTAAAAGGTCATGTTTTTTACATCAGTTTCAAACTTTTTTTGATAATTTTTTTTGCAAACAAAATATCGATAACCTAAAAAGAGGGGTTCTTTTTATTTCTGAGCGGCACTTTTTTGCACACCATGGGATAAATGGCCAGGTCACAAGGACCCCGAGGACTCAGAGAAAGTTAGGGGAGGATACTTTATGGTATATGGTAGCCTCCCATCAAGGCCATCCAGGGTGTTCTTAAACTTGCACATGGTGGCTCTCCAGCACACGGGACCACGGCGTAATGTCCTCTCTGCCGGGTGGCGGCCTTTTCAAACTCATTGGTGTCCGCCTACTGACTGAGGACAAGGCAAGGGATTTTTTCTGAGATAAATCTCAACTATTGCCCAGGAGGAACTCGAACCTTGGGAACTGCAGATTACGGGTTTGCCACCTTACCAACTGGGCCACCTCCTCCCCTATGAAGAGGTTGCTTGGATACATATCGATTAAACATATCGATGTTATCACACTGCAAATGTAGTGTAAAACAGTGCAAAAAATGGTTTTCATAAGACACTGACATTTCCTTCATTTGTTAAGGCCACTGAGTTTGAAAGGACATGCTGTTTTTTTTTCTGCCAATGAAGTATATCCACCACATATTTTCACGAGTTTATATTAGAATATCCTCTCAATTATCTCTCATTTGTAGTTTTTATAACTTTAGATAATATAAAAAAATGACTCCATACTCCCCAAGACAATGCTACGTTGCAGAAATCGAATATGATGAACAGAGATATGGAGTTTGAAATTCTATCACACACACACTTAGAGGTTTAAGCTTAGCCCCATATAATTATAATTTTATTTGTACAGTCGTTCAAAAAAATATCCGAACACTATGGTTGATTACAGAATTCAGAAAAAATATCTTGCAACGATTTTTTTTATAAATCAGTGATCTGGCAACTCTCGTGTCACGTGATTACAGAAACTGTACCGTACAGCAACTGTACACGCTCCAGTTACCGTTCACAGCAAACTGGAGCGTGTGCAGTTACTGCACACGCTCCAGTTGTGAACTCCAGTTGCTGTGAACGGTAACTGCACACGCTCAATATTTCCGTGAGTGAGCCCACACGATCTAGTATCAAAATAATATGACCACCTACAGTCGCTCAAAAAAGTATCCGAACACTATGGTTGATTACCGAATTCAGAAAAAATATCTGGCAAAGATTTTTTTTAGAAAATAGTGATCTGGCAACCTTCGTGTCACGTGTCACGTGACACGAAGGTTGCCAGATCCCTATTTTCTAAAAAAAAATCTTTGCCAGATATTTTTCGTCACGTGACACGAAGGTTGCCAGATCACTATTTTCTAAAAAAAATCTTTGTCAGATATTTTTTCTGAATTCTGTAATCAACCATAGTGTTCGGATATTTTTTGAACGACTGTATCTTTGAAATAACATCACACATTTTTAAGTGAAAATAAACTATTTTTTTCTAGTTTGATACGCTTGAAAAAAATTGTATTTTTTTAATTAAGAAAGTCCGGCATTTTTTGCATTTTTTTAGTGGCGATTTTTGAACTTTTTAATTACAGAAATTAGTTTTGTTTTCAACCTTAGAGTTTTACGTTTTTTGTCACTTTGACGTAAGTTTGTTTGTGGAAAGTGATCTGTGAAAAATTTGTGCGAAAAATCGATTGTAATTTAATTGTAAAATTGGATAAAAAAAAATCTGTAATTTAAAAAAAAAGAGTTTGCAAAAAAGTGTTGTCAGATGTATCGAATGTCAGTTGATGTGTTTTTTTTATGAACTTTGGATTTCGATGTCGAGTGGTCTGCTGAAATGCTAAGATGAAATTGTGTAATTGCATGCGCTTCGATATCAACGACGAAATTGCCTAAGTTGTAAGTGCCACTAAAAGTGCCTGAGTTAAAATTGTTGGAAATCGAAACGAATTTTCTGTGCTTTTTAAAATTATCCTCTTGAAGGGTTGGTGCTTTCATTTAATTTAAATATCCAGTCACACGTAATTAAACATTTTTTTTTAGATTTATACTTTCAGTTCTGCATCTGTAGATCAGTATAGCTATACGTATATTGGATAAAAATTACACTTAAGTTTAGTGGTTAAAGTCTCGTGCCTCAATGCTGCTAGAGGGTTGGGTTGTTTTACCTCTGAGCGGCACTATTTTGCACACCATGGGATAAACGGCCAGGTCACATGGACCCCGAAGGCTCAGAGAAGGTTGGGGGAGAGGACCCACTGGAACAGCTTTTAGGAGAAAGATGGTAGCCTCCCGTCAAGGCCATCCAGCGTGTTCTTTAACGTTGGGTTGTTTTACCTCTGAGCGGCATTGCTTTTGCACAGAATGGACTAAATGGAAAGGTCACATGGACACCGAGAAGGTTGGGGGGAGGGAACCAACTGGAACAGCTGTTGGGAGACAGATGGCAGCCTCCCGCCAAGGCCATCCAGCGTGTTCTTTAACGTGCACAGGATATTAAGCCGTGGTCCCGCACACGGGGCCACGGCTTAACATCCCATCCGACGGATGGCGGCCTTTCCAAGCCCATCGGTGTCCCCTACTGACCGTGGGCAGGGCGGGGAATTTTGCTGAGATAAATCTCAACGCTGACCCAACTGGGACTCGAACCTGGGAACTATAGATTGCGAGCCTGGCGCGCTACCGACTGAGCCAGCCCAGCCCCATGTATGTATGCAAAGCACTAATTATGTTTTAAGTAAAGAGAATTAAATTATGGAATATTGAATATCGTTTGGTCAGCATTAGTTTCATTTGAGGGATTTTTTAAAGAATAGGGAGTTAAAAATAAATATAAACTAGAAATCAGGCCCGGATCCAGATAACAATCAGGTGGGGGGAGGGGGTAAGAACCACAAACGAGAAAAAAAATGTAAAAGTGTGGGGCAAAGACACTTGATATCCAATGCAGTAATATTTCCACCTTCGTTATAGGATTTTTTAAAAAATATTTTTGAAAAATGCATGAAATATAAAAAAGTTTAATAATTTTTTTGCCTCTATTACCCTTACTAGCATTCTGAGGGGGGCAAGGTCCCATTCCCCCCTTGTAGATCCGCCTTGATAGAAATCAATCTCTTGATTTTTATACCATCATTCTGACTTCTATTTGACCTTGAATGAGACGCCAGATCCGAAATTCCTCTTATTTCTGAGTTCTGATGTTTGAATTGCCCTTATTCGCAAAATTTTTAGCTCTACCGATATATTGCACTTTGATCTTTGACCTTGAAGGGCCCATTGCATCCAAAATCGCATAACATTTCTGAGATCTATGACTGAAAATACTCCCAGGCACCAATTTTTAGACCTCAAGAGCAGATAGATCTGAATTTGACCATGGATCCATCGCATCCAAATTTTCGCAACTTTTCTGATATCGTGAGACTTCGAAGAATCAGTTCGTAGCTCTCTTACACCAGTAGATCTAAATTTGACCTATGACCTCGAAGGACCTACCGGATCCGAAATTTCGGAACATTTCAGTGATCTACACCCAAAACCCAATTTTCACGTTTTTAGCAGCCGTAGACCAGGTTTGGAGCCATCCCGTGGCCGAGTGGTTAGAGCGCTTGGCTACTGACCTAAGGGACCTGGGTTCGAGCCCCGGGTAACGCATGGATGTTCGGTTGTTTTCTGTTGAGGGCCTGCCATCCTCTCAGACCTTCTACTATGGCATATAAACTGACAGGCTCATGTCAGACCTCTGTGGCAAGCAGCTGCTTGAGGGGGTATTTATTTATTTATTATATTATTTAGACCAGGTTTGACGCCCGCGTTGGCTTCAATTTGACCTCTAGTAGGACAAGTGGGAGGTCAAATTTCGGATATTTCTATCATTTCTGCATCATAGTTACAATTAGCGTGATCCCCTGTCGCTCACAATCGTCCATATATATATTAGATGTAACTAAGACACGGATAATTTAGGCAGTATTGAGAGAAAGACAGAATTTTTATTAGCTAACAAAGGAACCAAACTTTATGTCCAAGATATAATCACTTTTAGTTTGCCACTTCAAAACTTCACGGAATTTCAAACGAAAATTTGCCAGTAATGTTCAAGCAGGCTTCAACATACAATTTTCTCATTATTGAGAAAAGTAAGCGTATTAATATTATGTGAGGGATGCGTTGTTGGGGGTTTTACCTCTGAGCGGCACTTTTTTTGCACACATGGGCTAAATGGCCAGGCCACAAGGACTCCGAAGGCTCAGAGAAGATTGGGGGAGAGGACCCACTGGAACAGGTGTTGGGAGACAGATGGTAGCCTCCCGTCAAGGCCATCCAGCGTGTTCTTTAACGTTGGGTTGTTTTACCTCTGATCGGTACTTTTTTTGCACACCATGGGCTAAATGGCCAGGCCGCAAGGACCCCGAAGGTTCAGAGAAGGTTGGGGGAGAGGACCCACTGGAACAGCTTTTAGGAGAAAGATGGTAGCCTCCCGTCAAGGCCATCCAGCGTGTTCTTTAACGTTGGGTTATTTTACCTCTGATCGGTACGTTTTTTGCACACCATGGCTAAATGGCCAGGCCGCAAGGACCCCGAAGGTTCAGAGAAGGTTGGGGGAGAGGACCCACTGGAACAGCTTTTAGGAGAAAGATGGTAGCCTCCCGTCACGGCCATCCAGCGCGTTCTTTAACGTGCAGAGGGTATGGCTCTTCCGCACAAGGGACCACGGCTTAACGTCCCATCCGACGGGCGGCGGCCTTTCCAAGCCCATCGGTGTCCCCTGCTGACCGTGGGCAGGGCGGGGAATTTTGCGGAGACAAATCTCAACGCAGACCCAACTGGGACTCGAACCTGGGAACTACAAATTACGAGCCTGGCGTGCTACCGACTGAGCCACCCCTTGTGAGGGATGTAGCAACAGACTATATTATTTTTGCACATTCCATTTTACTACTTCATTTGATACTTTGAATAATTAATCGTGACTTTTTTCAATTAAGTTTTTTTTTATACAGACAAGGGATAATATGAAAAATATCTCTATAGTAATTGCCCGGATGGAATGCATAGTGAAATATTATCTGAAAAAGAAACTGTTAACATCAGTGCCTTCGTGTCTTCAATTGCTTTTTTATAATGGGAACACATCTGATTTCTTTAGAAATCTTAGAGTTTAAGCATCAAACGCAATTTTTATCTCTACTTAAATGACTTTTTTAACATATTACTGCCCGACAGACTGTCTATTTCTGAAGATATTTTATTTGCAATAGATTGGGAGGTAAACCTTTGAATCTTGGCAACGGGCTTGATGGATTTTCAGCTGTCAAGTTTTTTAAGTGACAAGATTCGTCGAAGTTCACTGGTTAAAATCCCGCCTGCAAATGCGAAAATAGTTGCAAAAAATATTTGCATCATTATAGATAACTCTAGGAATATAGAACACTGCATTCCAATATGTACAGTCGCTCAAAAAAGTATCGGAACACTACGGTTGCTTACAGAATTCAGAAAAAATATCTGGCAACGATTATTTTTAGAAATTAGTGATCTGGCAACCTTCGTGTCACGTGACACGAAGGTTGCCAGATCACTAATTTCTTTAAAAAAATCGTTGCCAGATATTTTTTCTGAATTCTGTAATCAACCATAGCGTTCGGATACTTTTTTGAACGACTGTACGAGGTATTTTGATATAGGTTTCAGAGACCTAACTCTAAGAGAATTTAATAAAAGTAGAGAAATATTAATCGCAATGTGGGGAATTGGTTGTTTTGTATATTACTAGTTTAGCTACAGTTCATTGAACACCCTTGTTAATTATTCCTTTATACGTTTAAAATATCATATTTTGTAAATCATGTGAGTTAATATCATCTAATAGCCCAATAAATAAGTTATGCAGTATTCTGCACTTATACTTTCTAAAATGAAAAAGTAAGTAGGTAAAAAAACATATAGAATCATGTTTTATCCTGTTTTTTTTTTCAAATTTCGTCATTTCCTGTATATAATTGTGCTATGAGTTATTTCAACTTGCCCAAACCAACTCGTGAGAGTTATATTTAAGTGGCACATATCGAATTATGTAAAAAAATCTCAATATTAGTGTCCGATTTCCATTATTCCACCTGTACAGTCGCTCAAAAGAGTATCCGAACACTACGGTTGATTACAGAATTCAGAAAAAATATCTGGCAGCGATTTTTTTTAGAAATAACTTATCTGGCAACCTTCGTGTCACGTGATTACAGAATTCAGGAAAAATATCTGGAGCGTGTGCAGTAACTGTAGACGCTCCAGTTACCGTTCACAGCAAACTGGAGCGTGTGCAGTTACTGCACACGCTCCAGTTTGCTGTGAACGGTAACTGCACACGCTCAATATTTCCGTGAGTGAGCCCACACGATCTAGTACCAAAATAATATGACCACCTGCAGTCGCTCAAAAAAGTATCCGAACACTATGGTTGATTACAGAATTCAGAAAAAATATCTGGCAACGATTTTTTTAGAAATTAGCGATCTGGCTAATTTCTAAAAGTGATCTGGCAACCTCCGTGTACACGAAGGTTCTCAGATCACTAATTTCTTTAAAAAAAATCGCGTACACGGTTGCCAGAACACTAATTTCTAAAAAAAAATCGTGTACATGAAAGTTGCCAGATCACTAATTTAAAAAAAATCGTATACACGAAGGTTGTCAGATTACAAATTTCTAAAAAAAATCGTGTACACGAAGGTTGCCAAATCAATAATTTCTAAAAAAAATCTTTGCGAGATATTTTTCCGAATTCTGTAATCAACCATAGCGTTCGGATACTTTTTTGAGCGACTGTACAATTCTGGAAAATCGCATTAGCTATGTGACAGTGTTTTACTCGGTGTAACGACGACACTGAAACGCTTTTTACTTTCCTATGAACTTGCACGTGATGCCTTGCACCAAACTCTTCATATCAGCCTTTTTGAACATTTTGATAATTAAGAATTTAAGAAATTTCTGGTGAAAATGTAAGATGCACCCAAATATAATACTCATTGTCTCTTAAAAGAAGATTCTGCCGTTGAGAAAGGAAGTGCATTAAATCCACGAGCAGAATAAAGTCTTTGAGTTTCCATTTACCAATTGTTTCACAATAAAGTATTGCTTAAATGGCTGTTAGGGATCAATGTCTCATATGTCCATATTTATATATCTATTTTTGATGTTGGAAATTTGCTTCACAAAGTGCTTTTAATCGCACTGCATCTGCTGTACAGACTGCCTACATCACTGTATCATAAACATTTTATTTGTCGATTTGTTTCTGTGTCAGTTTATTACCTAAACTAGAGTTGTTGGGTTGGGTTGTTTTACCTCTGAGCGGCACTTTTTTGCACACCATGGGCTAAATGGCCAGGTCACATAGACCCCGAAGGCTCAGAGAAGGTTGGGTCAGGGGACCCACTGGAACAGCTGTTGGGAGACAGATGGTAGCCTCCCGTCAAGGCCATCCAGCGTGTTCTTTAACGTGCACAGGGTATGGCTCTCCCGCACACGGGGCCACGGCTTAACGTCCCATCCGACGGACGGCGGCCTTTCCAAGCCCATCGGTGTCCCCTACTGACCGTAGGCAGGGCAGGGAATTTTGCGGAGATAAATCTCAATGCTGACCCAGCTGGGACTCGAACCTGGGAACTACAGATTACGAGCCTGGCGCGCTACCGACTGAGCCACCCCCGCCCCGCCTTGACGGGAGTCTACCCTCTGTTTCCTAACAGCTGTCCAGTGAGCATCATCCGCCAACTGTCTCTGAGCCTTCAGGGTCCTTGTGACCTGGCCATTTCGCCCATTGTGTAAAAAAAGTGCCGCTCAGAGGTAAAACAACCTTTGCGGAGATAAATTTCAACGCTGACGCAGCTGGAACTCGAACCTGGGAACTACAGATTACGAGTCTGACGCGCTACCGACTGTTTAATCCGAACTAACGAATTATTGGGAAAATGAAAATAGTACAAAATTATTAATACTTATCAGTAGTGTCACGCCCCCTTATTAATAACTGACCACGGCCTCTTATTAACAATTAATGACTCATGTTTCATAATTCATAACTCATAATTCATATTTAATTACTTAACCCCTTAGTGTCGCCCCCCTTTATTAAAAATCCCGCCATTTTGACCACAAACTCCCGAATAAGTTCCGCCATTTTGGTTTATACCCTCATCCGAAATTTCTAAGTCCAGAGTTCGCCATCTTGGTTCCCGCCATTTTAAATCCTGACGTCACCACAAACTCCCAAATTTTTCCAAGTCCCACGTCCGCCATCTTGGTCCCCACCATTTTGAATTCTGACGTCTCCACAAACTCCCCCGATTTTGCCGTTCGTCCGCCATCTTGGTTTCTACCCTCATCCAATTTTTTTTCTGTCCAGAGTCCGCCATCTTGAATCCTGACGTCACCACAAACTCCTGAGGGGACGTGGTCAGTGACGTCATAGGGGGATTTGGGTTGGGTTGTTTTACCTCTGAGCGGCACTTTTTTGCACACCATGGGCTAAATGGTCAGGTCACAAGGACCCCGAAGGCTCAGAGAAGGTTGAGGAATGGGACCCACTGGAACAGCTGTTGGGAGACAGATGGTAGCCTCCCGTCAAGGCCATCCAGCGTGTTCTTTAACGTGCACAGGGTATGGCTCTCCCACACACGGTGCCACGGCTTAACGTCCCATCTGATGGACGGCGGCCTTTCCGAGCCCATCGGTGTCCCCTACTGACCGTGGGCAGGGCGGGGAGTTTTGCGGAGATAAATCTCAACGCTGACCCAGCTGGGACTCGAACCTGGGAACTGCAGATTACGAGCCTGGACAGAGTCACGGATTTAACGTGACTCTGTTTTTCTCATCTTACAGACGGCGACCTTTCCGAGTCCACCAGTGTCCCCTTTTTCACCAAGGGAAGGGGGTTAAGCAAAGATAAATTTCAACCCTGGCATAGTTGGGACTCGAACTTGGGAACTGCAACTTAAGAGATAGAATCTCTACCAACCTCCCTCTCCATGCATTTCTTAAAAAGATATAAGACATGTAATTATAGGTTCTTTATTACATGCCAGTCAGGAAAGGGGTATCTTTAAGTACTCTTATTTCATTCTGAGCTGGGATGATGGCAACATTGTGTCTCCAAGCACAGACCTGTGCAGCCACCGAAAGCGAAGTTCTCTCCAAGCCATGACACTATCACAGCAGTAGATATCGTTGTCTTGTGTTCATGAATGTTCGTGGTGTTCATGAATAATTCCTCCTGCCTCCAGTTGTTATGACGTCTGCATCAGTTTAAATGATTCCTACCCTGGGGGGCGGGAATGTTTCACTCGATACTGTGCGAGGCTCGTAATCAGTAGTTCCCAGGTTAGAGCCCTAGCTGGGCCAGGGTTGAGATTTTTCTCTGCTAAATTCCCGCCCTGTCAATAGTGGGCACTGATGGGCTTCGATGGGCCATCGTCCGTCGGATGAGATGTTAAGTGTGTGTTGGAGAGCCATACTCTGCGCACACTAAACAACAGGCCTGACTGCCTTGACGGGTTGAGTTGTTTTATCTCTGAGCGGCACTTTTTTGCACACCATGGGCTAAATGGCCAGGTCACATGGACCCCGAAGGGTCAGAGAAGGTTGGGGGAGGGGACCCACTGAAACAGCTGTTGGGAGACAGATGGTAGCCTCCCGTCAAGGCCATCCAGCGTGTTCTTTAACGTGCACAGGGTATGGCTCTTCCGCAAACGGGGCCACGACTTAACGTCCCATCCGACGGACGGCGACCTTTTCAATCCCATCGGTGTCCCCTACTGACCGTGGGCAGGGCGGGGAATTTTGCGGAGATAAATCTCAACGCTGCCCGAGCTGGGACTCGAACCTGGGAACTACAGATTACGAGCCTGGCGCGCTACCGACTGAGCCACCCCCGCCCCGCCTTGACGGGAGTCTACTCTCTGTTTCCCAACAGCTGTCCAGTGAGCATCCTCCTCCAACTGTCTCTGAGCCTTCAGGGTCCTTGCGACCTGGCCATTTCGCCCATTGTGTAAAAAAAGTGCCGATCAGAGGTAAAACAACCCAACTTGTAGATACATGGAAGAAATGAATATATATTCACCTATTCCCACCAAAGTAACCCTGCCTATTCATACAATAACTAAATAATTTTTCTTAATAAAACCCTTCTTCGTAAAACAGGTAGTAAAATGAGGTAGAGTGTTTGAAATATTATAATTTCCTCGTTGAGCACAGACTGAACGAGAAAATTTTAATATCTCAAACACTTTACAATATTTGGTATATTATAATAAATTGCAATATCTGTATCACTGCACGATAACATTTTTTATACCGTTATATTTTATACTATTATAGATATTTTCAGTAAAAATAATACCGAGTCTCTTACTTGTATAAACTGTCAACAGATGGCAGCAGGCACTTCTCGTATCTACCATAAAAAAAGAACTATCCTGATATTAGAATAAAATGCAGACACCTATATATATATCGATATGCTCCAGGGAGCAAAACTGAAACATACTTTGACGTACATGTTCGCAAGATGACTAAATGTATTAATGATGTTAGGCAGCTTCAAACACGCATCCTAGGTCTCCCCCTCTTTCTGAGGCCTTTAGGCACACTGTTCATAACCCTATTCGCCAATCTATAATTATACATACGGGCAACATGGCCAATATGGGCTTGGAAAGGCCGCCGTCCGTCGGATGGGACGTTAAGCCGTGGCCCCGTGTGCGGGAGAGCCATACCCTGTGCACGTTAAAGAACACGCTGGATGGACTTGACGGGAGGCTACCATCTGTCTTCCAACAGCTGTTCTAGTGGGTCCCCTCCCCCAACCTTCTCTGATCCTTCGGGGTCCATGTGACCTGGCCATTTAGCCCATGGTGGGCAAAAAAGTGCCGCTCAGAGGTAAAACAACCCAACACAATATGGCCAAACCAACGGAGTCTCTCTCTGCACAATATGCTGATTAAAGGAGGTTGCAAACTCCTTTGCCTAACCTCATCATTAGTTACAAAGTTGAACCACCTAATGCCCAAGATACTGCGTAAGCATCTGGATTCAAAAGCATCTAGTTTCCTGTTATCTTGTTTACAAAGTGTCCAAGGTTCACTACCATAACTAACCCTAGAATGAACCAAACTATTATACAGTCATTAGACTGTATAATTAGTAATAATATAATAAGTAACTAATATTAATTAGTCTTTAGGTGTATACGCCTATTTCTCCACACTCTCCATAGATTCTTAAAAGTCCCAGCAGCAATCCCTATTCGTCTGTTAATCTCATGCCGCACATCACCATAGTCGTCCAGATCAGTAGGTCACACTAATCTGGCAGCCACCCCCTTCCGTTCACTTCCACAAGAGAGTATCTCTTTTGAAAGGTACTAACGGTCTGAACCACGAGAAGGCGAGGTCGGACATTAGGTGCTAGGCCTGGCCGGTTCTATGCATCGTCACAGGGGATTGGTGCATAGCTCTCCTTCCAGTGACTACCTAGCTACCATTTACAGACCACTATTACTCCTCCCCAAAGGTCAGAGTCAGTACCAACTTTGGCATTGAAGTCACCTAGAACAAAGGTAATATCTCCTTTCTTGACAGAATTCAAAATTTGAATTCTGAAATTTTGAAAAAAAAAATTCATACCTACAACAACAAAAAAAAGGGCTATAATTATTCTAAATATAGCTCTTACTTGGATTTAACAATTACCTTATGCCCTTTGGGCACATGCTTGACTACAACAACTGAAAAATGCGGCCTTGTGATTAAACAAAAAAAATAATTATACTAATAATTTGAACCTATAACTCAAGCGGTAGGAAAATGTACGAACCGAAATGTAAATTACATGAAAAATTTCATGCTACTGCTTCTATGTAAAAAAAATAAAATATTTTAACTCATGAATGAAATGAAAAAAACTTCGATAAAATGTATTAGAATACTGTCTTTAGTATTTATTGAAGTAGAATGTCGTTAAACTAAGTTCGAGTTTTTCAAAAATCAATTTGACACTTGGCGGATTTGATTAGGTTGTTCTGTTGTTTTACCTCTGAGGGTCACTTTTGGCATAGAATGGGCTAAATGGCCAGGTCACAACGAACACAAAGGCTCAGAGAAATTTGGGGGAGGGGACCCACTGGAACAGCTGTTGGAAGACAGATGGTAGCCTCCCATCAAGGCCATCCAGCGTGCTCTTTAACGTTCACAGGATATGGCTCTCCCGCCCACAGGCACACGGCTTAAAGTCCCATCCGATGGAAGGCGGCCTTTCCAAGCCCTTTGGTGTCCCCTACTGACCGTGAGTAGGGCAGAGAGTTTTGTGAAGATAAATCTCAATGCTGACCCATCTGGGATTCGAACCTGGGAACTGCAGATTACGAACTTGTCGCCATACTGACTGAGCTGCCGACTTCCCCTACTTGGCGACCACAGCTAGGACAAGCCCAGCTCCGCAGGAGCGTAAGTGGCGCCGCTCTGCGGAATTTTGTCGAAGGCGAACGCGGAAAATTGGTGTTCACCCACAAAAACAACTGTAACGCCCTATCTGCGCCATGCGCAGTGCGATCGCTTTAGCACGCTGCCACTATGGTTTGGTACTCTTCAAATATTTAATGGTACTCTTCAAATATTTAATGTGATCTAATTAGTGTTATTCAATGAGTATTCACAAGAGAGTATTATTTTTTATATTTTATATTTTTGATATTCCACAAGAGAGTATCTCGTTTGAAAGGTACTAACGGTCTGCACCACGAGAAGGCGAGGTCGGACATTAGGTCGGACATTCTACTACTAAATCTCTATTATCTCCGCAAAATTCCCCGCCCTGCCCACGGTCAGTAGGGGACGCCGATGGGCTTGGAAAGCCCGCCGTCCGTCGGATGGGACGTTAAGCCGTGGCTCCGTGTGCGGGAGAGCCATACCCTGTGCACGTTAAAGAACACGTTGGATGGCCTTGAGGGGAGGCTACCATCTGTCTCCCAACAGCTGTTCCAGTGGGTCCCCTCCCCCAACCTTCTCTGAGCCTTCGGGGTCCATGTGACCTGGCCATTTAGCCCATGGTGTGCAAAAGAGTGCCGCTCAGAGGTAAAACAACACAACCCAACTAACTCTCTAATTCTCTATTTCAGATTTAAAAGTCAATTTTGTTTCAGATATTGTAGATGGGCAAGTAGTCCCGTTTAACGAAAGTAGAAAGAGTAAATGAAAAAAAAAAGGGTGTTACTTTTAAACCCCATTGTATTTTAATAAACCCATAAAGATTTGGGGTGGGTTGTTTTACCTCTGAGAGGCACTTTTTGCACACCATGGGCTAAATGGCCAGGTCACATGGACCCCGTAAGGCTCAGAGAAGGTTGGGGGAGGGGATCCACTGGAACAGCTGTTGGGAGATAGATAGTAGCCTCCCGTCAAGGTCATCCAGCGTGTTCTTTAACGTGCACAGGGTGTGGCTCTCCCGCACAGGGGGCCACGGCTTAACGTCCCATCCGACTGACGGCGGCCTTTCCAAGCCCATCGGTGTCCCTACTGACCGTGGGCAGGGCGGGGAATTTTGCGGAGATAAATCTCAACGCTGACCCAGCTGGGACTCGAACCTGGGAACTACAGATTACGAGCCTGGCGCGCTACCGACTGAGCCACCCCCGCCCCAAACACATAAAGAGAAAATTATGTTCAATTACGTTGTTCTAAATTGAATGGTTTGTAGTTAAATTTTGGAGAAATCAAATTGCTTAAAAATTTATGCATATTTAATTATACTACTTCGTCTCCTCCTTTGTTCAAAGTTTGCGTCGAGGTGTCTCTAGTTTGGCGCACTAATTAAAGAGGATTTTAAGAGCCACGCTAGTATTCAGGTTTCAATGAGTTCAGAATCAATATTTTTTAGTGTTTTCCTAAAAATATAGGGAGTGCAAATATTCCATCTTACCCTTACTGCGGGTGTCCGTGTAATTCTAGCTGGGTCAGCGTTGAGATTTATCTCCGCAAAATTCCCCGCCTTGCCCACGGTCAGTAGGGGACACCGATGGGCTTGGAAAGGCCGCCGTCCGTCGGATGGGACGTTAAGCCGTGGCTACGTGTGCGGGAGAGCCATACCCTGTGCACGTTAAAGAACACGCTGGATGGCCTTGACGGGAGTCTACCATCTGTCTTCCAACAGCTGTTCCAGTGTGTCCCCTACCCCAACCTTCTCTGAGCCTTCGGGGTCCATGTGACCTGGCCATTTAGCCCATGGTGTGCAAAAAAGTGCGGCTCAGAGGTAAAACAACCCAACCCAACCCGTGTAATTCTAAAAAAAAATAATAAAATAAATAAATACCCCCTCAAGCAGCTGCTTGCCACAGAAGTCTGACAGGAGCCTGTCAGTTTTATGCCACAGTAGGAGATCTGAGAGGATGGCCGGGCCTCAGCAGAAAAACGACACACACATCCATGGCTAAATCCGGGGCTCGAACCCAGGTCCCTTAGATCAGTAGCCAAGCGTGCTAACCACTCGGCAGGCGAGGGTTATTTAATGTTCCTTAGGAGAATTTTTTGTGTCAAACATTTGGTTTCAAAAGCATAAAAACAATCCATACATTCGCATTTTGTCCATTCAATATTCATATTTTAGCCATTTAATATTCATATTTTGAACACTTAATATTTATATTTTGGTCATTTAATAATCATATTTTGAACACTTAATATTTATATTTTGGTCATTTAATAATCATATTTTGTCCATTTAATACATTTTGGCCACTTAATATTCATATTTTTCCATTCAATATTTATGTTTTGTCCATTTAATAATCATTTTTGCCCACTTTATATTCGCATTTTATACATTTAATATTCATATTTTGTCCATTTTTCATATTTTGGTCACTTAATATTCATTTTTAGCCATTCAATATTAATGTTTTGCCCATTTAATATTCATATTTTGTCCATTCAATATTCATATTTTGTCCATTTAATATTCATATTTTTGTCCATTTGATGTTCATATTTTGAAGTATTTCTGTCCAACACCTGCCAAGTAAAGTTTGAGTTATTTAACTCTCTGTGTTGATTTTAGTCATTGAAGTAATCTGGGGAAATATCACTGAGGGAATGTTCGCTGCAATGAAAAGTCTTTCCTCTGTAATGCATCATCCTTTCTCCGTAATGTATCGACCTTTTTCTTCAATGCAAAGTCCTTCATCTATTCTGCATCGTCCTTCCTCTGTACTGCAAAGTCCTTCATCTATTCTGCATCGCATTTCCTCTGTAACGCAAAGTCCATCTATTCTGCATCGTCCTTCCTCTGTAATGCATAGTTCATTTTTCATCTGTAGTGCTCAATCCTCCCTCAGTAGCGCACAGTCCTCTCTGTGCAATGCATCGTCCTTCCTCTGTAATACATCATCCTTCCTCTGTAATGCGTCGTCCTCCCTCTGTAATGCAAAGTCCTTCATCTATTCTGCATCGTCCTTCCTGTGTACTGCAAAGTCCTTCATCTATTCTGCATCGTCCTTCCTCTGTACTGCAAAGTCCTTCATCTATTCTGCATCGTCCTTCCTCTGTAATACAAAGTCCTTCATCTATTCTGCATCGTCCTTCCTCTGCACTGCATCGTCCTTCCTCTGTAATGCAAAGTCCTTCATCTATTCTGCATCGTACTTCCTGTACTGCAAAGTCCTTCATCTATTCTGCATCGTCCTCCCTCTGTAAGGCATAGTTTATTTTTCATCTGTAGTGCATAATCCTCCCTCAGTAGCGCACAGTCCTCTCTGTGCAATGCATCGTCCTTCCTCTGTACTGCAAAGTCCTTCATCTATTCTGCATCGTCCTTCCTCTGTACCGCAAAGTCCTTCATCTATTCTGCATCGTCCTTCCTCTGTAATGCAAAGTCCTTCATCTATTCTGTATTCTGTATCGTCCTTCCTCTGTAATGCAAAGTCCTTCATCTATTCTGCATCGTCCTTCCTCTGTAATGCAAAGTCCTTCATCTATTCTGCATCGTCCTTCCTCTGTAATGCATAGTTCATTTTTCCTCTGTAGTGCACAATCCTCCCTCAGTAGCGCACGGTCCTCTCTGTGCAATGCATCGTCCTTCCTCTGTACTGCAAAGTCCTTCATCTATTCTGCATCGTCCTTCCTCTGTATTGCAAAGTCCTTCATCTATTCTGCATCGTCCTTCCTCTGTAATGCAAAGTCCTTCATCAATGCTGCATCGTCCTTCCTCTGTAAGGTAAAGTCCTTCATCAATTCTGTATCGTCCTTCCTCTGTAATGCAAAGTCCTTCATCTATTCTGCATCGTCCTCCCTCTGTAAGGCATAGTTAATTTTTCATCTGTAGTGCACAATCCTCCCTCAGTAGCGCACAGTCCTCTCTGTGCAATGCATCGTCCTTCCTCTGTACTGCAAAGTCCTTCATCTATTCTGCATCGTCCTTCCTCTGTAATGCAAAGTCCTTCATCTATGCTGCATCGTCCTTCCTCTGTAAGGTAAAGTCCTTCATATATTCTGCATCGTCCTCCCTCTGTAATGCAAAGTCCTTCATCTATTCTGCATCGTCCTCCCTCTGTAAGGCGTAGTTCATTTTTCATCTGTAGTGCACAATCCTCCCTCAGTAGCGCACAGTCCTCTCTGTGCAATGCATCGTCCTTCGTCTGTACTGCAAAGTCCTTCATCTATTCTACATCGTCCTTCCTCTGTAAAGCAAAGTCCTTCATCTATTCTGCATCGTCCTTCCTCTGTAATGCAAAGTCCTTCATCTATTCTGCTTCGTCCTTCCTCTGTACTGCAACGTCCTTCATCTATTCTGCATCGTCCTTCCTCTGTAATGCAAAGTCCTTCATCTATTCTGCATCGTCCTTCCTCTGTACTGCAAAGTCCTTCATCTATTCTGCATCGTCCTTCCTCTGTACTGCAAAGTCCTTCATCTATTCTGCATCGTCCTTCCTCTGTAATGCAAAGTCCTTCATCTATTCTGCATCGTCATTCCTCTGTAATGCAAAGTCCTTCATCTATTCTGCATCGTCCTTCCTCTGCAATGCAAAGTCCTTCATCTATTCTGCATCGTCCTTCCTCTGTAATGCAAAGTCCTTCATCTATTCTGCATCGTCCTTCCTCTGTAATGCAAAGTCCTTCATCTATTCTGCATCGTCCTTCCTCTGTAATGCAAAGTCCTTCATCTATTCTGCATCGTCCTTCCTCTGTAATGCAGAGTCCTTCATCTATTCTGCATCGTTCTTCCTCTGTAATGCATAGTTCATTTTTCCTCTGTAGTGCACAATCCTCCCTCAGTAGCGCACAGTATTCTCTGTGCAATGCATCGTCCTTCCTCTGTAATGCATCATCCTTCCTCTGTAATGCGTCGTCCTTCCTCTGCATCTGCGGTTTGTCGATGGTATTTAGAAGATATCGATCATCTTTTAAACACGATGAAAGCAGCGAAAACATTGCATAAAAAAATTCCAAAAGAGGCTCTAATATGTTGTTTAAAAAAATAAAATTTGCTGATTTTTTCAATATATATTATAACAGTGATAAGATAATAAGATTTTTATTTTCGTAATCAATATGAAAAGGCACGTCTGATTTCATCGAAGGAACATAATAAATGTTTGCTTGTGTTAATTAGTTTTTTTTTATCTTTGCAGACCGTCCAAGGTCAGTCTTCCACAGATCGAGATTTCAACTTGACCCATCACGTGATTCCCAATTCGAGCCTGCTGACCCGCGGCAACGTCACCGGCATCTTCCAGCTGTCTTCTGGCGACAACGGTGACGTGGTAGCTCTCGTGCTGTACGCCGTTCTCTCCGTCCTGGGCACCACCGTCAATATCTTCGAGATCAGCTCTCTCATCATCCAGGAGAACCTCCGTCACCATGGCAACGTGTTCCTGGCCAACCAGGCACTGTCCAACCTGCTGGTGACGGCCGTCGGTTTTCCCGCCTCTTGCATCGCCATTTTGGCACGAACTCACAGCCAACCCTTCGTCTGCTACTGGCAGTGGTACAGTGCCCTGCTCTGTTTTTTCACTTCCGTCATCAATTTCCTCTTCATTGCCATCGAGAACTTGTTGCGCGCGAGGCGCAAGGCAGCCGACAGCAAAGCCTACGTGATCTGCTGCGGCGTGAGGGTCGTGGTGGTCGTCGTGTTCTTCACGTGGATCGTTTCCACGGGTTGGGTGGTGCTGCTCATCTTCTTCGAAAAGGGCAGGGATGTGTGCAGCAAGAAGTATGGACACAGCATCATCTTCCTCTTGTTTCTCGTGCCTGTGTTCCTCACGGTGTGCACCTTCGTCAGGGCGATGCATACGTACAAGCGCTACCTGCAAGAGCTCGAGATGAAACAGTGTCTCGAGAGCAGGGAGGAGAATTTACATCGGCAGCTGTTCAAGAGCAATGCCTTAGCATATCTGCTCTTCCTCTGCTTTTGGCTGCCGTTTGCCATCGCCGTAACCATAGCAACCTCTGATCCGCGAACAGGAGGTGAGCAGGATGATGTCGTCACCACAACGATCACTAGCATCGGCGAAGTCGACTCGCCGAACACTGTGGAAACTCTCTTGGCCATAGCGCAAACCTACAGCTGCTTCTGTGGGTTAGTGTATGCTTTCACTAACGGGTCCTTTGGACAAGCCTTCGTGTACTTGACAAGGTACTTTTGTTGCAAAGCACATCCGGAGTTTACAAAGAGTACGTTTGAGGAGAAACCACGAGGTACTGTGCGAGTTCATATTGGCATGGAGACCAGAGTGGGAGAGAGGAGCAACAGAACCAACAAGTTGATGGCTGCCATGATGCACGACAGTCCTCAGAGAGGTAGAGCAGTTGACCACTTCCTCTGAAGAACATTTCAAGTCGCAGTTCTTGATTTACCTCTTGTGGCACATTATTTGGCCGATTGATCATGGAACGAAATACGACAAAATGGATTTATTTAACAGAAACTCAAAGTTCATCAAACTGAATAAGATTAAGTTTAGTGAACTAAATGTTTCTGTATGGTGTATATAAAGAGTACAAGGGAATCTTTTGAGCAAATATCATAGTTAAGACATTAGGAAAATACTTTAAGAAGAAAAATAATCGTTAATTATTTACAAGCACCATCTCGTTCCCGCGTTTTTAAGCCCTTAGATATTTATTGACGAAGATTAATAGTTTATAACAAAAATGCTAAGTTGTTGTAGCGGATTTTCACACTTTTTCTTTAATTTCCACCTGCTTTGGAATCTGTTGATGAGATATTTGTGCTCAATTCATTCATTTCAGTCCCCAAACATAAAAAAAAAATACCCCCTCAAGCAGCTGCTTGTCACAGAGGTCTGACAGGAGCCTGTCAGTTTATATGCCGTAGTAAAAGGTCTGAGAGGATGGCAGGACCTCAGCAGAAAAACAACACACACATCCATGCCTTACCGGGTGCTCGAACCCAGGTCCTTTAGATCAGTAGCCCCGGGGCTCGAACCCAGGTCCTTTAGATCAGTAGCCCCGGGGCTGGAACCCGGTCCCATAGATCAGTAGCCAAGCGTGCTAACCACTCGGCCATGACAGTATTGATTTGGGGCGGGGGTAGCTCAGTCGGTAGCGCGCCAGGCTCGTAATCTGTAGTTCTGTGTAATCTGTAGTATTGTGTGCAAAAAAGTGCCGCTCAGAGGTACAACAACCCAACGTTAAAGAACACGCTGAATGGCCTTGACGGGAGGCTATCATCTGTTTCCCAACAGCTGTTCCAGTGGGTCCCCTCCCCCAATCTTCTCTGAGCCTTCGGGGTCCATGTGACCTGGCTATTTAGCCCATGGTGTGCAAAAAAGTGCCGCTCAGAGGTACAACAACCCAACGTTAAAGAACACGCTGGATGGCCTTGACGGGAGGCTACCATCTGTCTCCCAACAGCTGTTCCAGTGGGTCCCCTCCCCCAACCTTCTCTGAGCCTTCGGGGTCCATGTGACCTGGCCATTTAGCCCATGGTGTGCAAAAAAGTGCCGCTCAGAGGTACAGCAACCCAACGTTAAAGAACACGCTGGATGGCCTTGACGGGAGGCTACCATCTGTCTCCCAACAGCTGTTCCAGTGGGTCCCCTCCCCCAAGCTTCTCTGGGCCTTCGGGGTCCATGTGACCTGGCCATTTAGCCCATGGTGTGCAAAGAAGTGCCGCTCAGAGGTACAACAACCCAACGTTAAAGAACACGCTGGATGGCGTTGACGGGAGGCTACCATCTGTCTCCCAACAGCTGTTCAGGTGGGTCCCCTCCCCCAACCTTCTCTGAGCCTTCGGGGTCCATGTGACCTGGCCATTTAGCCCATGGTGTGCAAAAAAGTGCCGCTCAGAGGTACAACAACCCAACGTTAAAGAACACGCTGGATGGCCTTGACGGGAGGCTACCATCTGTCTCCCAACAGCTGTTCCAGTGGGTCCCCTCCCCCAAGCTTCTTTGGGCCTTCGGGGTCCATGTGACCTGGCCATTTAGCCCATGGTGTGCAAAGAAGTGCCGCTCAGAGGTACAACAACCCAACGTTAAAGAACACGCTGGATGGCGTTGACGGGAGGCTACCATCTGTCTCCCAACAGCTGTTCAGGTGGGTCCCCTCCCCCAACATTCTCTCAGCCTTCGGGGTCCATGTGACCTGGCCATTTAGCCCATGGTGTGCAAAAAAGTGCCGCTCAGAGGTAAAACAACCCAACCCAGTATTGATTTCGAATTATTTGGACGACACGAGATGCTTCTTGAATTTAATGCAGAAAAGAACCGAATGGTTTTGAACCATTCAGACAAAGATATAATTGTTCTTTAACATTCGCTATTTTTGATCAAGAATTATAGTTCTGTTTAGAACTAAGAATAATAACTTTGCATTATATTTCTTTTGCCTTTCTGCTGAGGAGTATTAAACTGACAAGGCTTCTGTCAAACCTCTGTGGCAAGCAGCTGCTTGAAAGGTTTTTTTTTTTGGTATTATTATTATTTATATCTCTAGAAAACCAATAATCATTATTTGAGTTTTATAAAGTTTTAACTTTCTTGGACGATGAAATTTTGAGAGTTGGTTTAATAAGGACGTTAAGATCTTGGGCTTAAAAATCAAGAATAAAACGTTTTTTTTTGGTAATTTTTTTTTATCTTGAATTTTTGTAACAGTTCTCTGTGAACATTCTTAGAACTTTAAACTTTTACGAAAAAAAAATAGAAATATGCAAACTAGGTGAAGGATTATAAAGCCGAAGGTAATGTTTTAAAAGGTCATGTTTTTTACATCAGTTTCAAACGTTTTTTAGGTAATTTTTTTTTCAAACAAAATATCGATAACCTAAAAAGAGGGGTTGTTTTTATTTCTGAGAGGCAGTTTTTTGCACACCATGGGATAAATGGCCAGGTCACAAGGACCCCGAGGACTCAGAGAAAGTTAGGGAAGGATACTTTATGGTAGCCTCCCATCAAGGCCATCCAGGATGTTCTTAAACTTGCACATGGTGGCTCTCCAGCACACGGGGCCACGGCGTAATGTCCTCTCTGCCGGGTGGCGGCCTTTTCAAACTCATTGGTGTCCCCCTACTGACTGAGGACAAGGCAAGGGATTTTTTCTGAGATAAATCACAACTATTGCCCAGGAGGAACTCGAACCTTGGGAACTGCAGATTACGGGTTTGCCACCTTACCAACTGGGCCACCTCCTCCTCTATGAAGAGGTCACTTGGATACATATCGATTAAACATATCGATGTTATCACACTGCAAATGTAGTGTAAAACAGTGCAAAAAATGGTTTTCATAAGACACTGACATTTCCTTCATTTGTTAAGGCCACTGAGTTTGAAAGGACATGCTGTTTTTTTTTTCTGCCAATGAAGTTTATCCACCACATATTTTCACGAGTTTATATTAGAATATCCTCTCAATTATCTCTCATTTGTAGTTTTTATAACTTTAGATAATATAAAAAAATGACTCCATACTCCCCAAGACAATGCTACGTTGCAGAAATCGAATATGATGAACAGAGATATGGAGTTTGAAATTCTATCACACACACTTAGAGGTTTAAGCTTAGCCCCATATAATTTTAATTTTATTTGTACAGTCGTTCAAAAAAATATCCGAACACTATGGTTGATTACAGAATTGAGAAAAAATATCTGGCAACGATTTCTTTTGGAAATCAGTGATCTGGCAACTCTCGTGTCACGTGATTACAGAATTCGGGAAAAATATCTGGAGCGTGTACAGCAACTGTACACGCTCCAGTTACCGTTCACAGCAAAATGGAGCGTGTGCAGTTACTGCACATGCTCCAGTTTGCTGTGAATGGTAACTGCACACGCTCTATATTTCCGTGAGTGAGCCAATAATATAACCACCTACAGTCGCTCAAAAAAGTATCCGAACACTATGGTTGATTACAGAATTCAGAAAAAATATCTGGCAACGATTTTTTTTTAGAAATTGGTGATCTGGCAACTTTCGTGTCAAGTGATTACAGAATTCATGAAAAATATCTGGAGCGTGTACAGCAACTGTAAACGCTCCAGTTACCGTTCACAGCAAACTGGAGCGTGTGCAGTAACTGCACACGCTCCAGTTTGCTGTGAACGGTAGCTGCACACGCTCAATATTTCCGTGAGTGAGCCCACACGATCTAGTATCAAAATAATATGACCACCTACAGTCGCTCAAAAAAGTATCCGAACACTATGGTTGATTACAGAATTCAGAAAAAATATCTGGCAAAGATTTTTTTTAGAAAATAGTGATCTGGCAACCTTCGTGTCACGTGTCACGTGACACGAAGGTTGCCAGATCGCTATTTTCTAAAAAAAATCTTTGCCAGATATTTTTCGTCACGTGACACGAAGGTTGCCAGATCACTATTTTCTAAAAAAAATCTTGTCAGATATTTTTTCTGACTTCTGTAATCAATCATATTGTTCGGATATTTTTTGAACGACTGTATCTTTGAAATAACATCACACATTTTTAAGTGAAAATAAACTATTTTTTCTAGTTTGATACGCTTGAAAAAAATTGTATTTTTTTAATTTAGAAAGTCCGGCATTTTTTGCATTTTTTTAGTGGCGATTTTTGAACTTTTTAATTACAGAAATTAGTTTTGTTTTCAACCTTAGAGTTTTACGTTTTTTGTCACTTTGACGTAAGTTTGTTTGTGGAAAGTGATCTGTGAAAAATTTGTGCGAAAAATCGATTGTAATTTAATTGTAAAATTGGATAAAAAAAAATCTGTAATTTTAAAAAAAAAGAGTTTGCAAAAAAGTGTTGTCAGATGTACCGAATGTCACTTGATGTGTTTTTTTTATGAATTTTGGATTTCGATGTCGAGTCGTCTGCTGAAATGCTAAGATGAAATTGTGTAATTGTATGCGCTTCGATATCAACGACGAAATTGCCTAAGTTGTAAGTGCCACTAAAAGTGCCTGAGTTAAAATTGTTTGAAAGCGAAACGAATTTTCTGTGCTTTTTAAAATTATCCTCTTGAAGGGTTGGTGCTTTCATTTAATTTAAATATCCAGTCACACGTAATTAAACATTTTTTTTTAGATTTATACTTTCAATTCTGCATCTGTAGATCAGTATAGATATACGTATATTAGATAAAAATTACACTTAAGTTTAGTGGTTGAAGTCTCGTGCCTCAAGGCTGCTAGAGGGTTGGTTTGTTTTACCTCTGAGCGGCACTATTTTGCACACCGTGGGCTAAATTGCCAGGTCACAAGGACCCCGAAGGCTCAGAGAAGGTTGGGGAGAGGGGACCCACTGGAACAGCTGTTGGATGACAGATGGTAGCCTCCCGTCAAGGCCATCCAGCGTGTTCTTTAACGTTGGGTTGTTTTACCTCTAAGCGGCATTGTTTTTACACAGAATGGACTAAATGGAAAGGTCACATGGACTCCGAAAGCTCAGAGAAGGTTGGGGGAGGGGACCCATTGGAACAGCTGTTGGGAGACAGATGGCTCCTCCCGCCAAGGCCATCCAGCGTGTTCTTTAACGTGCACAGGATATGGCTCTCTCCCACACACGGGGCCACGGCTTAACGTCCCATCCGACGGACGGCGGCCTTTCCAAGCCCATCGGTGTCCCCTACTGACCGTGGGCAGGGCGGGGAATTTTGCGGAGATAAATCTCAACGCTGACCCAGCTGGGACTCGAACCTGGGAACTACAGATTACGAGCTTGGCGCGCTACCGACTGAGCCACCCCCGCCCCATGTATATATGCAAAGCACTAATTATGTTTTAAGTAAAGAGAATTAAATTATGGAATATTGAATATCGTTTGGTCAGCATTAGTTTCATTTGAGGGATTTTTTCAAGAATAGGGAGTTAAAAACAAATATAAACTAGAAATCAGGCCCGGATCCAGATAACAATCAGGTGGGAGGGAGGGGGTAAGAACCACAAACGAGAAAAAAAGTGTAAAAGGGTGGGGCCAAGACACTTGATATCCAATGCAGTAATATTTCCACCTTCGTTATAGGATTTTTTAAAAAATATTTTTGAAAAATGCATGAAATATAAAAAAGTTTAATAATTTTTTTGCCTCTATTACCCTTACTAGCATTCTGAGGGGGGCAAGGTCCCATTTCCCCCTTGTAGATCCGCCTTGATAGTAATCAATCTCTTGATTTTTATACCATCATTCTGACTTCTATTTGACCTTGAATGAGACTCCAGATCCGAAATTCCTCTTATTTCTGAGTTCTGATGTTTGAATTGCCCTTATTCGCAAAATTTTTAGCTCTACCGGTATATTGGAATTTGATCTTTGTCCTTAAAGGGCCCATTGCATCGAAAATCGCATAACATTTCTGAGATCTATGACTGAAAATACTCCCAGGCACCAATTTTTAGACTTCAAGAGCAGATAGATCTGAATTTGACCCTAGTTCCATCGCATCCAAATTTTCGCAACTTTTCTGATATCGTGAGACTTCGAAGAATCAGTTCGTAGCTCTCTTACACCAGTAGATCTAAACTTGACCTATGACCTCGAAGGACCTACCGGATCCGAAATTTCGGAACATTTCAGTGATCTACACCCAAAACCCAATTTTCACGTTTTTAGCAGCTGTAGACCAGGTTTGGAGCCATCCCGTGGCCGAGTGGTTAGAGCGCTTGGCTACTGATCTACGGGACCTGGGTTCGAGCCCCGGGTAACGCATGGATGTTCGGTTGTTTTCTGCTGAGGGCCTGCCATCCTCTAAGACTTTCTGCTGAGGACCTGCCATCCTCTAAGACCTTCTACTATGGCATATAAACTGACAGGCTCATGTCAGACCTCTGTGGCAAGCAGCTGCTTGAGGGGGTATTTATTTATTTATTATATTATTTAGACCAGGTTTGACGCCCGCGTTGGCTTCAATTTGACCCCTAGAAGGACAAGTGGGAGGTCAAATTTCGGATATTTCTATCATTTCTGTATCATAGTTACAATTAGCGTGATCCCCTGTCGCTCACATTCGTCCATATATATATCAGATGTAACTAAGACACGGATAATTTAGGCAGTATTGAGAGAAAGACAGAATTTTTATTAGCTAACAAAGGAACCAAACTATATGTCCAAGATATAATCACTTTTAGTTTGCCACTTCAAAACTTCACGGAATTTCAAACGAAAATTTGCTAGTAATGTTCAAGCAGGCTTCAACATACAATTTTCTCATTATTGAGAAAAGTAAGCCTATTAATATTATGTGAGGGATGCGTTGTTAGGAGTTTTACCTCCGAGCGGCACTTTTTTTGCACACCATGTGCTAAATGGCCAGGCCACAAGGACCCCGAAGGCTCAGAGAAGATTGGGGGAGAGGACTCACTGGAACAGCTTTTAGAAGAAAGATGGTAGCCTCCCGTCACAGCCATCCAGCGCGTTCTTTAACGTGCAGAGGGTATGGCTCTCCCGCAAACGGGACCACGGCTTAACGTCCCATCCGATGGACGGCGGCATTTCCAAACCCATCGGTTTCCCCTACTGACCGTGGGCAGGGCGGGGAATTTTGCGGAGATAAATCTCAACGCTGACCCAGCTGGGACTCGAACCTCGGAACTACAATTTACGAGCCTGGCGCGCTACCGACTGAACCACCCCTTGTGAGGGATGTAGCAAAAGACTATTTTATTTTTGCACATTCCATTTTACTATTTCATTTGATACTTTCAATAAATAATCGTGACTGTTTTCAATTAAGTTTTTTTTTTTATACAGACAAGGGATAATATGAAAAATATCTCTATAGTAATTGCCCGGATGGAATGCATAGTGAAATATTATCTAAAAAAGAAACTGTTAACATCAGTGCCTTCTTGTCTTCAATTGCTTTTTTATAATGGGAACACATCTGATTTCTTTAGAAATCTTAGAGTTTAAGCATAAAACGCAATTTTTATCTCTACTTAAATCACTTTTTTAACATATTACTGCCCGACCGACTGTCTATTTCTGAAGATATTTTATTTGCAATAGATTGGGAGGTAAAATTTTGAATCTTGGCAACGGACTTGATGGATTTTCAGCTGTCAAGTTTTTTAAGTGACATTTTTCGTCGAAGTTCACTGGGCAAAATCCCGCCTGCAAATGCGAAAGTAGTTGCAAAAAATATTTGCATCATTATAGATAACTCTAGGAATATAGAACACTGCATTCCAATATGTACAGTCGCTCAAAAAAGTATCGGAACACTATGGTTGATTACAGAATTCAGAAAAAATATCTGGCAACGATGTTTTTAGAAATTAGTGATCTGGCAACCTTCGTGTCACGTGATTACAGAATTCAGGAAAAATATCTGGAGCGTGTGCAGTAACTGCACACGCTCAATATTTCCGTGAGTGAGGCCACACGATCCAGGTCTTTGTGAGCTCACACGATCCAATGTGCTGTGAACATTAACCGCAACCGCTCCAGTTTGCTGTGAACGGTAACTGCACACGCTCCATATTCATTGCATTATATATTCATACGTATTATATATATTAAAAAATATCCGAACACTACGGTTGCTTACAGAATTCAGAAAAAATATCTGGCAACGATTTTTTTTAGAAATTAGTGTTCTGGCACCCTTCGTGTCACGTGACACGAAGGTTGCCAGATCACTAATTTCTTTAAAAAAATCGTTGCCAGATATTTTTTCTGAATTCTGTAATCAACCATAGTGTTCGGATACTTTTTTGAGCGACTGTACGAGGTATTTTGATATAAGTTTCAGAGACCTAACTCTAAGAAAATTTAATAAAAGTAGAGAAATATTAATCGCAATGTGGGGAATTAGTTGTTTTGTATATTACTAGTTTAGCTACATTTCATTGAACACCCTTTTTAATTATTCCTTTATGCGTTTAAAATATCATATTTCGTAAATCATGTGAGTTAATATCATCTAATAACCCAATAAATAAGTTGTGCAGTATTCTGCACTTATACTTTCTAAAATGAAAAAGTAAGTAGATAAAAAAACATATAGAATCATGTTTTATCCTGTTTTTTTTTTCAAATTTCGTCATGTCCTGTATATAATTGTGCTATGAGACATTTCAACTTGCCCAAACCAACTCGTGAGAGTTATATTTAAGTCCACAAATAGAATTATGTAAAAAAATCTCAATATCAGTGTCCGTTTTCCATTACTCCACCTGTACAGTCGCTCAAAAAAGTATCCGAACGCTATGGTTGATTGCAGAATTCAGAAAAAATATCTGGCAACGATTTTTTTTTAGAAATTAGCGATCTGGCTAATTTCTAAAAGTGATCTGGCAACCTCCGTGTACACGAAGGTTCTCAGATCACTAATTTCTTAAAAAAAATCGCTTACATGGTTGCCAGATCACTAATTTCTAAAAAAAATCTTTGCCAGATATTTTTCCGAATTCTGTAATCAACCATAGCGTTCGGATACTTTTTTGAGCGAATGTACAATTCTGGAAAATCGCATTAGCTATGTGAAAGTGTTTTACTCGGTGTAACGACGACACTGAAACGCTTTTGACTTTCCTATGAACTTGCACGTGATGCCTTGCACCAAACTCTTCATATCAGCCTTTTTGAACATTTTGATAATTAAGAATTTAAGAAATTGCTGGTGAAAATGTAAGATGCGCCCAAATATAATACTCATTGTCTCTTAAAAAAGGTTCTGCCGTTGAGAAAGGAAGTGCATTAAATCCACGAGCAGAATAAAGTCTTTTAGTTTCCATTTACCAATTGTTTCACAATAAAGTATTGCTTAAATGGCTGTTAGGGATCAATGTCTCATATGTCCATATTTATATATCTATTTTTGATGTTGGAAATTTGCTTCACAAAGTGCTTTTAATCGCACTGCATCTGCTGTACAGACTGCCTACATCACTGTATCATAAACATTTTATTTGTCGATTTGTTTCTGTGTCAGTTTATTACCTAAACTAGAGTTGTTGGGTTCGGTTGTTTTACCTCTGAGCGGCACTTTTTTGCACACCATGGGTTAAATGGCCAGGTCACATGGACCCCGAAGGCTCAGAGAATGTTGGGGCAGGGGACCCACTGGAACAGCTGTTGGGAGACACATGGTAGCCTCCCGTCAAGGCCATCCAGCGTGTTCTTTAACGTGCACAGGGTATGGCTCTTCCGCACACGGGGCCACGGCTTAACGTCCCATCTGACGGATGGCGGCCTTTCCAAGCCCATCGGTGTCCCCTACTGACCGTGGGCAGGGCGGGAAATTTTGCGGAGATAAATCTCAACGCTGACCCAGCTGGGACTGGAACCTGGGAACTACAGATTACGAGCCTGGCGCGCTACCGACTAAGCCACCTCCGCCCCCCCTAAACTAGAATTAACGCATGTCGCCTCTGAGGAATATGGGAACCTCGTTTTCAAAAAGAATGAAGTTTTTTGTTTATCTAATTTTGCGCACTTTAAAAGTTTTAATTCGAACTAACGAATTATTGGGAAAATGAAAATAGTACAAAATTATTAATACCTATAGTAGTGTCACGCCCCGTTATTAATAAATGAACACGGCCTCTTATTAACTATTAATGACTCATATTTCATAATTCATAACTCATAATTCATATTTAATTACTTAACCCCTTAGTGTCGCACCCCTTTATTAAAAATCCCGTCATTTTCACCGCAAACTCCCGAATAAGTTCCGCTATTTTGGTTTACACCCTCATCCGAAATTTTTAGTCCAGAGTTCGCCATCTTGGTTCTCGCCATTTTAAATCCTGACGTCACCACAAACTCCCAAATTTTTCCAAGTCCCAAATCCGCCATCTTGGTTCCCACCATTTTTAATTCTGACGTCACCACAAACTCCCCCGATTTTGCCGTTCGTCCGACATCTTGGTTTCTACCCTCATCCAATTTTTTTTCTGTCCAGAGTCCGTCATCTTGAATCCTGACGTCACCACAAACTACTGAGGGGACGTGGTCATCGACGTCATAGGGGGATTTGGGTACCCCAGTTACATACATATTTCCAGGGGATACGTGAAGCATAAAAGGTTGAGAACCACTCATATATATGTTTTATCTTATTCTCATAGTTATACTATAACTATAGTTTTATCTATCTATACAAGGGGTACGCCAGTTACATACATATTTCCAGGGGATACGTGAAGCATAAAAGGTTGAGAACCACTCATATATATGTTTTATCTTATTCTCATAGTTATACTATAACTATAGTTTTATCTATCTATACAAGGGGTACGCCAGTATACACATTTCCAGGGGATACGTGAAGCATAAAAGGTTGAGAACCACTCATATATATGTTTTATTTTATTCCCATTGTTATACTATAACTATAGTTTTATCTATCTATACAAGGGGTACGCCAGTTACATACACATTTCCAGGGGGTACGTGAAGCATAAAAGGTTGAGAACCACTGATATATATATGTTTTATTTTTTTCCCATTGTTATACTATAACTATAGTTTTATCTACCTATACAAGGGGTACGCCAATTACATCCTCTCGTATCAACCATAAAAAAAGAACTGTCCTGATATTGGAATAAAATGCAGACACCTATATATATCGATATGCTCCAGGGAGCAAAACTGAAACATACTTTGACGTACATGTTCGCAAGATGATTAAATGTATTAATGATGTTAGACAGTTTCAAACACGCATCCTAGGTCTCCCCCTCTTTCTGAGGCCTTTAGGCACACTGTTCATAACCCTATTCGCCAATCTATAATTATTCATACGGGCAACATGGCCAAACCAACGGAGTCTCTCTCTGCACAATATGCTGCTTAAAGGAGGTTGCAAACTCCTTTGCCTAACCTCATCATTAGTTACAAAGTTAAACCACATAATACCCAAGATACTGCGTAAGCATCTGGAATCAAAAGCATCTAGTTTCCTGTTATCTTGTTTACAAAGTGTCCAAGTTTCACTACCATAACTAACCCTAGAAAGAACCAAACTATTATACAGTCTAATATTAGTCTTTAGGTGTATACGCCTATTTCTCCACACTCTCCATAGATTCTTAAAAGTCCCGGCAGCAATCCCTATTCGTCTGTTAATCACATGCCGCACATCATCATAGTAGTCCAGATCAGTAGGCCACACTAATCTGGAAGCTCTCCATTTCCGTTCACTTCCACAAGAGAGTATCTCTTTTGAAAGGTACTAACGGTCTGCACCACGAGAAGGCGAGGTCGGACATTAGGTGCTAGGCCTGGCCGGTTCTATGCATCGTCACAGGGGATTGGTGCATAGCTCTCCTTCCAGTGACTACCTAGCTACCATTTACAGACCACTATTACTCCTCCCCAAAGGTCAGAGTCAGTACCAACTTTGGCATTGAAGTCACCTAGAACAAAGGTAATATCTCCTTTCTTGACAGAATTCAAAATTTGAATTCTGTAATTTTGAAAAAAAAAAATTCATACCTACAACAACAAAAAAAGGGCTATAATTATTCTAAATATAACTCTTACTTGGATGTAACAATTACCTTGTGCCCTTTGGGCACATGCTTGACTAAGAAGCCAAGTGCTGCCGCCTCTGTGATTAAACAAAAAAAATTATAATAATAGTTATTTGAACCTATAACTCAAGCGGTAGGAAAATGTACGAACCGAAATTGATCTCTATGTTGCGATCTTGTGCAACCACGGCAATTCCCGGTTCCGCCTGACAGGAACTTTCATTCTACTGCTACTATGTATTACACCGATGGCCTTGGAACTACACCGATGGGCTTGGAAAGGCCGCCGTCCGTCGGATGGGAAGTTAAGCCGTGGCCCCGTGTGCGGGATAGACATACCCTGTGCACGTTAAAGAACACGCTGGATGGCCTTGACGGGAGCCTGTCAGTTTATATGCCATAGTAGAAGGTCTGAGAGGATGTCAGGCCCTCAACAGAAAAACGACATAAACATTCATGCCTTACCTGGGACTCGAACCCAGGTCCCTTAGAACAGTAGCCAAGCGCGCTAACCACTCGGCCATACTGGAAAAAATATTTCGAAATCTACGAAATGGGGTGGGGGTAGAGGGCGTTAGAAAGAGCAAAGGGGGAATTAGTAGTGCTGAATTACATCCCCCCCCACCCTTGCCACTGTAAAAATAAACAAATAGATGAATATCCCCTCAAACAACTGATTGCCACAGAGGTCTAACAGGAGCCTATCAGTTTATACATCATAGTAGGAGGTCTGTGAGGATGGCGGAACCTCAGCAATAAAACAACATATTATTTATAAATAAGCAAAAGTACCGGTTTTTCTTATTTTTAAGGAACTGAAATACAGCAATTAATACAATAATCTCTGCAGGTAGTTTGCAAAGCCTGAATGCAACTGGTTTCGATTTTTGTGGCTATGTCTGTTACGCCTTTGGGTGTATTTGTGAGAATCCTATTATCAAATTACTTAGAAAAAAATAAACTCGTCATTTTTTTCTTATAGGAAATTGATACCGGCCGGCCGGCCGGATGAGGATTTTTCCGAGTGCCGTGGGCCAGAACCTTATTTATTACATCAATCACTCTAAACTAGCGTCCCGTCTGCTCGTGATGCACCTCTTTGCGAATCCAAATAAACACTGATAAAAGTATGGCAGTACTCACAACTCGTAAAAACCAATTTCAAACTCACAACTCGTAAAAACCAATTAGTCCAATGATAAAAGTATGGCAGTACTCACAACTCGTAAAATACAATTTCAAACTCGCAACTCGTAAAAACCAATTAGTTTCAAACTCACAACTCGTAAAAGCCAATTAGTTTCAAACTCACAACTCGTAAAAACCAATTAGTTTCAAACTCACAACTCGTAAAAACCAATTAGTCGTACCAAATTTCTCTTATTCGATAAACAAATTGCGTGGAGAGACTCTGCTAAATATTTAAGCGTAACAATTAGCAGAAGGTTGGGTTGGGTTGTTTTACCTCTGAGCGGCACTTTTTTGCACACAATGGGCTAAATGGCCAGGTCGCATGGACCCCGAAGGCTCAGAGAAGGTTGGGGCAGGGGACCCACTGGAACAGCTGTTGGGAGACAGATGGTAGCCTCCCGTCAAGGCCATCCAGCGTGTTCTTTAACGTGCACATATTATGGCTCTCCCGCACATGGGGCCACGGCTTAACGTCCCATCCGACGGACGGCGGCCTTTCCAAGCCCATTGGTGTCCCCTACTGACCGTTGGCAAAATACAGGGGAATTTTACGGAGATAAATCTCAACGCTGACCCAGCTGGGACTCGAACCTGGTGATCTGTAGTTCCCAGGTTCGACTCCCAGCTGGGTCAGCGTTGAGATTTATCTCCGCAAAATTTCCCGCCCTGCCCATGGTCATTAGCGGACACCGATGGGCTTGGAAAGGCCGCCGTCCGTCGAATGGGACGTTAAGCCGTGGCTTCTAGTGCGGGAGAGCCATACCCTGTGCATGTTAAAGAACACGCTGGATGGCCTTGACTGGTGGCTACCATCTGTCTCCCAACAGCTGTTCCAGTGGGTCCCCTCCCCCAACCTTCTCTGAGCCTTCGGGGTCCTTGTGACCTGGCCATTTAGCCCATAGTGTAAAAAAAGCTCCTCTCAGAGGTAAAACAACTCAACTTGTGTTTTTAGATACATGGAAGAAATGAATATATATTCACCTATTCCCACCAAAGTAACCCTGCCTATTCATACAATAACTAAATTATTTTTCTTAATAAAATCCTTCTTCGTAAAACAGGTAGTAATATCTCAAACACTTTACAATATTTGGTATATTATAATAAATTGCAATATCTGTATCACTGCACGATAACATTTTTTACACCGTTATATTTTATACTATTATAGATATTTTCAGTAAAAATAATAGCGAGTTTCTTATTTGTAAAAACTGTCAACAGATGGCAGCAGGCACTTCTCGTATCAACCATAGAAAAAGAACTATCCTGATATTAGAATAAAATGCAGACACCTATATATATCGATATGCTCCAGGGAGCAAAACTGAAACATACTTTGACGTACATGTTCGCAAGATGACTAAATGTATTAATGATGTTAGGCAGATAAAAACACGCATCCTAAGTCTCCCCCTCTTTCTGAGCCCTTTAGGCACACTGATTCATTGTTCATAACCCTATTCGCCAATCTATAATTATTCATACGGGCAACATGCCAAACCAACGGAGTCTCTCTCTGCACAATATGCTGCTTAAAGGAGGTTGCAGACTCCTTTGCCTAACCTCATCATTAGTTACAAAGTTAAACCACCTAATACCAAGATACTGCGTAAGCATCTAGAATCAAAAGCATCTAGTTTCCTGTTATCTTATTTGCAAAGTGTCCAAGTTTCACTATCATAACTAACCCTAGAAAGAAACAAACTATTATACAGTCATTAGACTGTATAATTAGTAATAATATAATAAGTCACTAATATTAATTAGTCTTTAGGTGTATACGCCTATTTCTCCACACTCTCCATAGATTCTTAAAAGTCCCGGCAGCAATCCCTATTCGTCTGTTCATCTCATGCCGCACATCACCATAGTTGTCCAGATCAGTAGGCCACACTAATCTGGCAGCCCTCCGCTTCCGTTCGCTTCTACAAGAGAGAATCTCTTTTGAAAGGTACTAACGGTCTGCACCACGAGAAGGCGAGGTCGGACATTAGGTGCTAGGCCTGGCCGGTTCTATGCATCGTCACAGGGGATTGGTGCATAGCTCTCCTTCCAGTGACTACCTAGCTACCATTTACAGACCACTATTACTCCTCCCCAAAGGTCAGAGTCAGTACCAACTTTGGCATTGAAGTCACCTAGAACAAAGGTAATATCTCCTTTCTTGACAGAATTCAAAATTTGAATTCTGTAATTTTGAAAAAAAAACAATTCATACCTACAACACCAAAATATCAGGGCTATAAGCATTCTAAATACTTTGATGTAGCAATTACCTAATGCCCTTTGAGCACATGCCCGACCGAAACCACACCGAAAGGAGACCGTGTGATTAAACAAAAAAAATGATAATAATAATAGTAAATTGAAGGTATAACTCAAGCGGTAGGAAAATGTACGAACCGAAATGTAAACTATATGAAAAATTTCATGCTATTGCTACTATGTAAAAAAAATGAAATACTTTAACTCATGAATGAAATGAAAAAAACTTCGATAAAATGTATTAGAATACTGTCTTTAGTATTTATTGAAGTAGAATGTCGTGAAACTAAGTTCGAGTTTTTCAAAAATCAATTTGACACTTGGCGGATTTGATTAGGTTGTTCTGTTGTTTTACCTCTGAGGGGCACTTTTAGCATAAAATGGGCTAAATGGCCAGGTCACAACGAACACAAAGGCTCAGAGAAATTTGGGGGAGTGGACCCACTGGAACAGCTGTTGGGAGACAGATGGTAGCCCCCCATCAAGGCCATCCAGCGTGCTCTTTAAGGTTCACAGGATATGGCTCTCCCGCCCACAGGCCCACGGCTTAAAGTCCCATCCGATGGAAGGCGGCCTTTCCAAGCCCTTTAGTGTCCCCTACTGACCGTGAGTAGGGCAGAGAGTTTTGTGAAGATAAATCTCAATGCTGACCCATCTGGGATTCGAACCTGGAAACTGCACATTACGAACTTGCCACCATACTGACGGAGCTGCCGACTTCCTCTACTTGGCGACCACTGCTAGAACAAGCCGAGCTCCGCAGAAGCGTAAGTGGCGCCGCTCTGCGGAATTTTGTCGAAGCCGAACGCGGCAAAGTGGTGTTCACCCACAAAAACAACTGTAACGCCATATCTGCGCATGCGCAGTGCGATCGCTTTAGCACGCTGCCACTATGGTTTGTCTTACTCTTCAAATATTTAATGTGATTTAATTAGTGTTATTCAATGAGTATTCACAAGAGAGTATTATTTTTTATATTTTATATTTTTGATATTTTACAAGAGAGTATCTCGTTTGAAAGGTACTAACGGTCTGCACCACGAGAAGGCGAGGTCGGACATTAGGTGGCCGGCCGGTTCTATGCATCATCACAGGAGATTGGTGCATAGCTCTCCTTCCAGTGACTACCAAGCTACCATATACAGATGTTTTAATTGAAATTGCATCTCTTTAAATTTTACTGCCAGCTATGTATTCTTAAAATATTTTATTTCAATAATATATAATATAAAATACAATATTTCTCATTTGGCCACTTAATATTCATATTTTCTCCATTTAATATTTATGTCCATCTGTCTCCCAACACATGTTCCAGTGGGTCCCCTCCCCCAACCTTCTCTGAGCCTTCGGGGTCCATGTGACCTGGCCATTTAGCCCATGGTGTGCAAAAAAGTGCCGCTCAGAGGTAAAACAACCCAACCCAACCGGTGTAATTCTAAAAAAAAAATAATAAAATAAATAAATACCCCCTCAAGCAGCTGCTTGCCACAGAAGTCTGACAGGAGCCTGTCAGTTTTATGCCACAGTAGGAGATCTGAGACGATGGCAGGGCCTCAGCAGAAAAACGACACACATATCCATGCCTAAATCCGGGGCTCGAACCCAGGTCCCTTAGATCAATAGCCAAGCGTGCTAACCACTCGGCAGGCGAGGGTTATTTAATGTTCCTTAGGAGAATTTTTTGTGTCAAACATTTGGTTTCAAAAGCATAAAAACAATCCATACATTCGCATTTTGTCCATTCAATATTCATATTTTAGTCATTTAATATTCATATTTTGAACACTTAATATTTATATTTTGGTCATTTAATAATCATATTTTGAACACTTAATATTTATATTTTGGTCATTTAATAATCATATTTTGAACACTTAATATTTATATTTTGGTCATTTAATAATCATATTTTGTCCATTTAATACATTTTGGCCACTTAATATTCATATTTTCTCCATTCAATATTTATGTTTTGTCCATTAAATAATCATTTTTGCCCACTTAATATTCGCATTTTATACATTTATTATTCATATTTTGTCCATTTTTCAAATTTTGGTCACTTAATATTCGTATTTTAGCCATTCAATATTCATATTTTGTCCATTTAATATTCATATATTTGTCCATTTAATGTTCATATTTTGAAGTATTTCTGTCCAATACCTGCCAAGTAAAGTTTGAGTTATTTAACTCTCTGTGTTGATTTTTTAGTCATTGATGTAATCTGGGGAAATATCACTGAGGGAATATTCTCTGCAATGAAAAGTCTTTCCTCTGTAATGCATCATCCTTTCTCCGTAATGTGTCGACCTTTTTCTTCAATGCAAAGTCTTTCATCTATTCTGCATCGCCTTTCCTCTGTAATGCAAAGTCCTTCATCTATTCTGCATCGTCCTTCCTCTGTAATGCAAAGTAATTCATCTATTCTGCATCGTCCTTCCTCTGTAATGCAAAGTCCTTCATCTATTCTGCATTGTCCTTCCTCTGTAAGGTAAAGTCCTTCATCTATTCTGCAACATCCTTATTCTGTAATGCATAGTCCTTCATCTATTCTGCATCGTCCTTCCTCTGTACTGCAAAGTCCTTCATCTATTCTGCATCGTTCTTCCTCTGTACTGCAAAGTCCTTCATCTATTCTGCATCGTCCTTCTTCTGTAATGCAAAGTCCTTCATCTATTCTGCATCGTCCTTCCTCTGTACTGCAAAGTCCTTCATCTATTCTGCATCGTCCTTCCTCTGTAATGCAAAGTCCTTCATCTATTCTGCATCTTCCTTCCTCTGTAAGGTAAAGTCCTTCATCTATTCTGCATCGTCCTTCCTCTGTACTGCAAAGTCCTTCATCTATTCTGCATCGTCCTTCCTCTGTAATGCAAAGTCCTTCATCTATTCTGCATCTTCCTTCCTCTGTAAGGTAAAGTCCTACATCTATTCTGCATCGTCCTTCCTCTGTACTGCAAAGTCCTTCATCTATTCTGCATCGTCCTTCGTCTGTACTGCAAAGTCCTTCATCTATTCTGCATCGTCCTTCCTCTGTAATGCAAAGTCCTTCATGTATTCTGCATCGTCCTTCCTCTGTACTGCAAAGTCCTTCATCTATTCTGCATCGTCCTTCCTCTGTACTGCAAAGTCCTTCATCTATACTGTATCGTCCTTCCTCTGTAATGCAAAGTCCATCTATTCTGCATCGTCCTTCCTCTGTACTGCAAAGTCCTTCATCTATTCTACATCGTCCTTCCTCTGTAATGGAAAGTCCTTCATCAATTCTTCATCGTCCTTCCTCTGTACTTCAATGTCCTTCATCTATTCTGCATCGTCCTTCCTCTGTAATGCATAGTCCTTCATCTATTCTTCATCGTCCTTCCTCTGTACTGCAATGTCTTTCATCTATTCTGTATCGTCCTTCCTCTGTACTGCAAGTCCTTCATGTATTCTGTATCGCCTTTCCTCTGTAATGCAAAGTCCTTCATCTATTCTGTGTCATCCTTCCTCTGTAATGCAAAGTCCTTCATCTATTCTGCATCGTCCTTCCTCTGTAATGCAAAGTCCTTCATCTATTCTGCATCGTCCTTCCTCTGTAAGGTAAAGTCCTTAATGTATTCTGCATCGTCCTTCCTCTGTAATGCATAGTCCTTCATCTATTCTTCATCGTCCTTCCTGTATACTGCAAAGTCCTTCATCTATTCTGCATCGTCCTTCCCCTGTACTGCAAAGTCCTTCATCTATTCTGCATCGTCCTTCCTCTGTACTGCAAAGTCCTTCATCTATTCTGCATCGTCTTTCCTCTGTACTGCAAAGTCCTTCATCTATTCTGCATCGTCCTTCCTCTGTACTGCAAAGTCCTTCATCTATTCTGCATCGTCCTTCCTCTGTACTGCAAAGTCCTTCATCTATTCTGCATCGTCCTTCCTCTGTACTGCAAAGTCCTTCATCTATTCTGCAGCGTCATTCCTCTGTACTGCAATTCCTTCATCCGTTCTGCATCATCCTTCCTCTGTAGTGCAAAGTCCTTCATCTATTCTGCATCGTCCTTCCTCTACACTGCGAGTCCTTCATCTATTCTGTATCGTCCTTCCTCTGTAATGCAAAGTCCTTCATCTATTCTGTATCGTCCTTCGTCTGTACTGCAAGTCCTTCATCGATTCTGTATCGTCCTTCCTCTGTAATGCAGAGTCCTTCATCTATTCTGTATCGTCCTTCCTCTGTAATGCAAAGTCCTTCATCTATTCTGCATCATCCTTCCTCTGTAACGCATAGTCCTTCATCTATTCTTCATCGTCCTTCCTGTGTACTGCAAAGTCCTTCATCTATTCTGCATCGTCCTTCCTCTGTACTGCAAAGTCCTTCATCTATTCTGCATCGTCCTTCCTCTGTAATGCAAAGTCCTTCATCTATTCTGCATCGTCCTTCCTCTACTGCAAAGTCCTTCATCTATTCTCCATCGTCCTTTCTCTGTACTGCAATGTCCTTCATCTATTCTGCATCGTCCTTCCTCTGTAATGCAAAGTCCTTCATCTATTCTGCATCGTCCTTCCTCTGCAATGCATAGTTCATTTTTCCTCTGTAGTGCACAATCCTCCCTCAGTAGCGCCCAGTCCTCTCTGTGCAATGCATCGTCCTTCGTCTGTAATGCATCATCCTTCCTCTGTAATGCGTCGTCCTTCCTCTGTAATGCATCATCCTTCCTATGTAGTGTGTCATCCTTCCTCTGTAATGCATCATCCTTCCTTTGTAATGCGTCGTCCTTCCTCTGTAATGCATCATCCTTCCTATGTAGTGTGTCATCCTTCCTCTGTAATGCATCATCCTTCCTCTGTAATGCGTCGTCCTTCCTCTGTAATGCATCATCCTTCCTCTGTAATGCGTCGTCCTTCCTCCGTAATGCATCATCCTTCTTATGTAATGTGTCATCCTGTAATGTGTCTTCCTATGTAATGTGTCTATGTAATGTGTCGTCCTTCCTCTGTAATGCATCATCCTTCCTCTGTAATGCGTCGTCCTTTCTCTGCATCTGCGGTTTGTCGATGGTATTTAGAAGATATCGATCATCTTTTAAACACGATGAAAGCAGCGAAAACATTGCATAAAAAAATTCCAAAAGTGGCTATAATATGTTGTTCAAAAAAATAAAATTTGCTGATTTTTTCAATATATATTATAGTAGTGATAAGATAATAAGATTCTTATTTTCGTAATCAATATGAAAAGGCACGTCTGATTTCATCGAAGGAACATAATAAATGTTTGCTTGTGTTAATTAGTTTTTTTTTATCTTTGCAGACCGTCCAAGGTCAGTCTTCCACAGATCGAGATTTCAACTTGACCCATCACGTGATTCCCAATTCGAGCCTGCTGACCCGCGGCAACGTCACCGGCATCTTCCAGCTGTCTTCTGGCGACAACGGTGACGTGGTAGCTCTCGTGCTGTACGCCGTTCTCTCCGTCCTGGGCACCACCGTCAATATCTTCGAGATCAGCTCTCTCATCATCCAGGAGAACCTCCGTCACCATGGCAACGTGTTCCTGGCCAACCAGGCACTGTCCAACCTGCTGGTGACGGCCGTCGGTTTTCCCGCCTCTTGCATCGCCATTTTGGCACGAACTCACAGCCAACCCTTCGTCTGCTACTGGCAGTGGTACAGTGCCCTGCTCTGTTTTTTCACTTCCGTCATCAATTTCCTCTTCATTGCCATCGAGAACTTGTTGCGCGCGAGGCGCAAGGCAGCCGACAGCAAAGCCTACGTGATCTGCTGCGGCGTGAGGGTCGTAGTGGTCGTCGTGTTCTTCACGTGGATCGTTTCCACGGGTTGGGTGGTGCTGCTCATCTTCTTCGAAAAGGGCAGGGATGTGTGCAGCAAGAAGTATGGACACAGCATCATCTTCCTCTTGTTTCTCGTGCCTGTGTTCCTCACGGTGTGCACCTTCGGCAGGGCGATGCATACGTACAAGCGCTACCTGCAAGAGCTCGAGATGAAACAGTGTCTCGAGAGCAGGGAGGAGAATTTACATCGGCAGCTGTTCAAGAGCAATGCCTTAGCATATCTGCTCTTCCTCTGCTTTTGGCTGCCGTTTGCCATCGCCGTAACCATAGCAACCTCTGATCCGCGAACAGGAGGTGAGCAGGATGATGTCGTCACCACAACGATCACAAGCATCGGCGAAGTCGACTCGCCGAACACTGTGGAAACTCTCTTGGCCATAGCGCAAACCTATAGCTGCTTCTGTGGGTTAGTGTATGCTTTCACTAACGGATCCTTTGGACAAGCCTTCGTATACTTGACAAGGTACTTTTGTTGCAAAGCACATCCGGAGTTTACAAAGAGTACGTTTGAGGAGAAACCACGAGGTACTGTGCGAGTTCATATTGGCATGGAGACCAGAGTGGGAGAGAGGAGCAACAGAACCAACAAGTTGATGGCTGCCATGATGCACGACAGTCCTCAGAGAGGTAGAGCAGTTGACCACTTCCTCTGAAGAACATTTCAAGTCGCAGTTCTTGATTTACCTCTTGTGGCACATTATTTGGCCGATTGATCATGCAACGAAATACGACAAAATGGATTTATTTAACAGAAACTCAAAGTTCATCAAACTGAATAAGATTAAGTTTAGTGAACTAAATGTTTCTGTATGGTGTATATAAAGAGTACAAGGGAATCTTTTGAGCAAATATCATAGTTAAGACATTAGGAAAATACTTTAAGAAGAAAAATAATCGTTAATTATTTACAAGCACGATGTCGTTCACGCGTTTTTAAACCCTTAGATATTTATTGACGAAGATTAATAGTTTATAACAAAAATGCTAAGTTGTTGTAGCGGATTTTCACACTTTTTCTTTAATTTCCACCTACTTTGGAATCTGTTGATGAGATATTTGTGCTCAATTCATTCATTTCAGTTCCCAAACATAAAAAAAAATACCCCCACAAGCAGCTGCTTGCCACAGAGGTCTGACAGGAGCCTGTCAGTTTATATGCCGTAGAAAAAGGTCTGAGAGGATGGCAGGACCTCAGCAGAAAAACAACACATACATCCATGCCTTACCCGGGGCTCGAACCCAGGTCCTTTAGATCAGTAGCCCCGGGGCTCGAACCCAGGTCCCTTAGATTAGTAGCCAAGCGTGCTAACCACTCGGCCATGACAGTATTGATTTGGGGCGGGGGTGGCTCAGTCGGTAGCGCGCCAGGCTCGTAATCTGTAGTTCCCAGGTTCGAGTCCCAGCTGGGTCAGCGTTGAGATTTATCTCCGGAAAATTCCCCGCCCTGCCCGCGGTCAGTAGGGGACACCGATGAGCTTGGAAAGGCCGCCGTCCGTCGGATGGGACGTTAAGCCGGTGCCCCGTGTGCGGGAGAGACATACCCTGTGCACGTTAAAGAACACGCTGGATGGCCTTGACGGGAGGCTACCATCTGTCTCCTAACAGCTGTTCCAGTGGGTTCCCTCCCCTAACCTTGTCTGAGCCTTCGTGGTCCATGTGACCTGGCCATTTAGCCCATGGTGTGCAAAAAAGTGCCGCTCAGAGGTAAAACAACCCAACCCAGTATTGATTTCGAATTATTTGGACGACACGAGATGCTTCTTGAATTTAAAGCAGAAAAGAACCGAATGGTTTTGAATCATTCAGACAAAGATATAATTGTTCTTTAACATTCGCTCTTTTTGGTCAAGAATTATAGTTCTGTTTAGAACTAACAATAATAACTGCATTATATTTCTTTTGCCTTTCTGCTGAGGAGTATTAAACTGACAAGGCTTCTGTCAAACCTCTGTGGCAAGCAGCTGCTTGAAAGGTTTTTTTTTTGGTATTATTATTATTTATATCTCGAGAAAACCAATAATCATTATTTGAGTTTTATAAAGTTTTAACTTTCTTGGACGATGAAATTTGGAGAGTTGGTTTAATAAGGACGTTAAGATCTTGGGCTTAAAAATCAAGAATAAAATGTTTTTTTTTGGTAATTTTTCTTATCTTGAATTTTTGTAACCGTTCTCTGTGAACATTCTTAGAACTTTAAACTTTTACGAAAAAAAAATAGAAATATGCAAACTAGGTGAAGGATTATAAAGCCGAAGGTAATGCTTTAAAAGGTCATGTTTTTTACATCAGTTTCAAACGGTTTTTAGGTAATTTTTTTTTCAAACAAAATATTGATAACCTAAAAAGAGGGGTTGTTTTTATTTCTGAGCGGCACTTTTTCGCACACCATGGGATAAATGGCCTGGTCACAAGGACCCCGAGGACTCAGAGAAAGTTATGGGAGGATACTTTATGGTAGCCTCCCATCAAGGCCATCCAGGGTGTTCTTAAACTTGCACATGGTGGCTCTCCAGCACACGGGGCCACGGCGTAATGTCCTCTCTGCCGGGTGGCGGCCTTTTCAAACTCATTTGTGTCCCCCTACTGACTGAGGACAAGGCAAGGGATTTTTTCTGAGATAAATCTCAACTATTGCCCAGGAGGAACTCGAACCTTGGGAACTGCAGATTACGGGTTTGCCACCTTACCAACTGGGCCACCTCCTCCCTTATGAAGAGGTCACTTGGATACATATCGATGTTATCACACTGCAAATGTAGTGTAAAACAGTGCAAAAAATGGTTTTCATAAGACACTGACATTTCCTTCATTTGTTAAGGCCACTGAGTTTGAAAGGACATGCTGTTTTTTTTTTTCTGCCAATGAAGTTTATCCACCACATATTTTCACGAGTTTATATTAGAATATCCTCTCAATTATCTCTCATTTGTAGTTTTTATAACTTTAGATAATATAAAAAAATGACTCCATACTCCCCAAGACAATGCTACGTTGCAGAAATCGAATATGATGAACAGAGATATGGAGTTTGAAATTCTATCACACACACATTTAGAGGTTTAAGCTTAGCCCCATATAATTATAATTTTATTTGTACAGTCGTTCAAAAAAATATCCGAACACTATGGTTGATTACAGAATTGAGAAAAAATATCTGGCAACGATTTTTTTTGGAAATCAGTGATCTGGCAACTCTCGTGTCACGTGATTACAGAATTCGGGAGAAATATCTGGAGCGTGTACAGCAACTGTACACGCTCCAGTTACCGTTCACAGCAAACTGGAGCGTGTGCAGTTACTGCACACGCTCCAGTTTGCTGTGAACGGTAACTGCACACGCTCAATATTTCCGTGAGTGATCCCACACGATCTAGTATCAAAATAATATGACCACCTACAGTCGCTCAAAAAAGTATCCGAACACTATGGTTGATTACAGAATTCAGAAAAAATATCTGGCAAAGATTTTTTTTAGAAAATAGTGATCTGGCAACCTTCGTGTCACGTGTCACGTGACATGAAGGTTGCCAGATCGCTATTTTCTAAAAAAAATCTTTGCCAGATATTTTTCGTCACGTGACACGAAGGTTGCCAGATCACTATTTTCTAAAAAAAATCTTGTCAGATATTTTTTCTGACTTCTGTAATCAACCATATTGTTCGGATATATTTTGAACGACTGTATCTTTGAAATAACATCACACATTTTTAAGTGAAAATAAACTATTTTTTTCTAGTTTGATACGCTTGAAAAAAATTGCATTTTTTTAATTAAGAAAGTCCGGCATTTTACGCATTTTTTTAGTGGCGATTTTTGAACTTTTTAATTACAGAAATTAGTTTTGTTTTCAACCACGACTGAGTTTTACGTTTTTTGTCACTTTGACGTAAGTTTGTTTGTGGAAAGTGATCTGTGAAAAATTTGTGCGAAAAATCGATTGTAATTTAATTGTAAAATTGGATAAAAAAAATCTGTAATTTAAAAAAAAAAGAGTTTGCAAAAAAGTGTTGTCAGATGTATCGAATGTCAGTTGATGTGTTTTTTTTTATGAACTTTGGATTTCGATGTCGAGTCGTCTGCTGAAATGCTAAGATGAAATTGTGTAATTGTATGCGCTTCGATATCAACGACGAAATTGCCTAAGTTGTAAGTGCCACTAAAAGTGCCTGAGTTAAAATTGTTTGAAAGCGAAACGAATTTTCTGTGCTTTTTAAAATTATCCTCTTGAAGGGTTGGTGCTTTCATTTAATTTAAATATCCAGTCACACGTAATTAAACATTTTTTTTTAGATTTATACTTTCAGTTCTGCATCTGTAGATCAGTATAGATATACGTATATTGGATAAAAATTACACTTAAGTTTACTGGTTGAAGTATCGTACCTCAAGGCTGCTAGAGGGTTGGGTTGGGTTGTTTTACCTCTGAGCGGGACTTTTTTGCACACCATGGGATAAACGGCCAGGTCACATGGACCCCGAAGGCTCAGAGAAGGTTGGGGGAGGGGACCCAGCGGAACAGCTGTTGAGAGACAGATAGTAGCCTCCCGTCAAGGCCATCCAGCGTGTTCTTTAACGTTGGGTTGTTTTACCTCTGAGCTACCCTTTTTTGCACACCATGGGCTAAATGGCCAGGTCACAAGGACCCCGAAGACTCAGAGAAGGTTGGGGAGAGGGGACCCACTGCAGCAGCTATTGGATGACAGATGGTAGCCTCCCGTCAAGGCCATCCAGCGTGTTCTTTAACGTTGGGTTGTTTTACCTCTGAGCGGCATTGTTTTTGCACAGAATGGACTAAATGGAAAGGTCACATGGACCCCGAAAGCTCAGAGAAGGTTGGGGAGAGGGGAGAAGGTTGGGGAGCGGGGAATTTTTGCGGAGATAAATCTTAACGCTGACCCAGCTGTGACTCGAACCTGGGAACTATAGATTACGAGCCTGGCGCGCTACCGACTGAGCCACCCCCGCCCCATGTATGTATGCAAAGCACTAATTATGTTTTAAGTAAAGAGAATTAAATTATGGAATATTGAATATCGTTTGGTCAGCATTAGTTTCATTTGAGGGATTTTTCAAGAATAGGGAGTTAAAAATAAATATAAACTAGAAATCAGGCCCGGATCCAGATAACAATCAGGTGGCGGGGAGGGGGTGAGAACCACAAACGAGAAAAAAAATGTAAAAGGGTGGGGCCAAGACACTTGATATCCAATGCAGTAATATTTCCACCTTCGTTATAGGATTTTTTAAAAAATATTTTTGAAAAATGCATGAAATATAAAAAAGTTTAATAATTTTTTTTTCCTCTATTACCCTTGCTAGCATTCTGAGGGGGGCAAGGTCCCATTCCCCCCTTGTAGATCAGCCTTGATAGAAATCAATCTCTTGATTTTTATACCATCATTCTGTCTTCTATTTGACCTTGAATGAGACGCCAGATCCGAAATTTCTCTTATTTCTGAGTTCTGATGTTTGAATTGCCCTTATTCGCAAAATTTTTAGCTCTACCGGTATATTGGAATTTGATCTTTGACCTTGAAGGGCCCATTGCATCCAAAATCGCATAACATTTCTGAGATCTATGACTGAAAATACTCCCAGGCACCAATTTTTAGACCTCAAGAGCAGATAGATCTGAATTTGACCCTGGATCCATCGCATCCAAAATTTCGCAACTTTTCTGATATCGTGAGACTTCGAAGAATCAGTTCGTAGTTCTCTCACACCAGTAGATCTAAACTTGACCTATGACCTCGAAGGACCTACCGGATCCGAAATTTCGGAACATTTCAGTGATCTACACCCAAAACCCAATTTTCAGGTTTTTAGCAGCCGTAGCCCAGGTTTGGAGCCATCCCGTGGCCGAGTGGTTAGAGCGCTTGGCTACTGATCTACGGGACCTGGTTTCGAGCCCCGGGTAACGCATGGATGTTCGGTTGTTTTCTGCTGAGGGCCTGCCATTCTCTCAGACCTTGTACTATGGCATATAAACTGACAGGCTCATGTCAGACCTCTGTGGCAAGCAGCTGCTTGAGGGGGTATTTATTTATTTATTATATTATTTAAACCAGGTTTCACGCCCGCGTTGGCTTCAATTTGACCCCTAGAAGGACAAGTGGGAGGTCAAATTTCGGATATTTCTATCATTTCTGCATCATAGTTACAATTAGCGTGATCCCCTGTCGCTCACAATCGTCCATATATATATTAGATGTAACTAAGACACGGATAATTTAGGCAGTATTGAGAGAAAGACAGAATTTTTACTAGCTAACAAAGGAACCAAACTTTATGTCCAAGATATAATCACTTTTAGTTTGCCACTTCAAACCTTCACGGAATTTCAAACGAAAATTTGCTAGTAATGTTCAAGCAGTCTTCAAAATACAATTTTCTCATTATTGAGAAAAGTAAGCGTATTAATATTATGTGAGGGATGCGTTGTTGGGGGTTTTATCTCTGATCGGTACTTTTTTTGCACACCATGGGCTAAATGGCCAGGCCACAAGGACCCCGAAGGCTCAGAGAAGGTTGGGGGAGAGGACCCACTGGAACAGCTTTTAGGAGAAAGATGGTAGCCTCCCGTCACGGCCATCCAGCGCGTTCTTTAACGTGCAGAGGGTATGGCTCTCCCGCAAACGGGACCACGGCTTAACGTCCCATCGGACGGGCGGCGGCCTTTTCAAGTCCATCGGTGTCCCCTGCTGACCGTGGGCAGGGCGGGGAATTTTGCGGAGATAAATCTCAACGCTGACCCAGCTGGGACTCGAACCTGGGAAGTACAAATTACGAGCCTGGCGTGCTACCGACTGAGCCACCCCTTGTGAGGGATGTAGCAAAAGACTATTTTATTTTTGCACATTCCATTTTACTACTTAATTTGATACTTTGAATAATTAATCGTGACTTTTTTCAATTAAGTTTTTTTTTTATACAGACAAGGGATAATATGAAAAATATCTCTATAGTAATTGCCCGGATGGAATGCATAGTGAAATACTATCTGAAAAAGGAACTGTTAACATCAGTGCCTTCTTGTCTTCAATTGCTTTTTTATAATGGGAACACATCTGATTTCTTTAGAAATCTTAGAGTTTAAGCATAAAACGCAATTTTTATCTCTACTTAAATGACTTTTTTTAACATATTACTGCCCGACTGACTGTCTATTTCTGAAGATATTTTATTTGCAATAGATTGGGAGGTAAACCTTTGAATCTTGGCAACGGGCTTGATGGATTTTCAGCTGTCAAGTTTTTTAAGTGACAAGATTCGTCGAAGTTCACTGGGGAAGATCCCGCCTGCAAATGCGAAAGTAGTTGCAAAAAATATTTGCATCATTATAGATAACTCTAGGAATATAGGACACTGCATTCCAATATGTGCAGTCGCTCAAAAAAGTATCGGAACACTATGGTTGATTACAGAATTCAGAAAAAACATCTGGCAGCGATTTTTTTAGAAATTAGTGATCTGGCAACCTTCGTGTCACGTGATTACAGAATTCAGGAAAAATATCTGGAGCGTGTGCAGTAACTGCAGACGCTCAATATTTCCGTGAGTGAGGCCACACGATCCAATGTGCTGTGAACATTAACCGCAACCGCTCCAGTTTGCTGTGAACGGTAACTGCACACGCTCCATATTCATTGCATTATATATTCATACGTATTATATATATTAAAAAATATCCGAACACTACGGTTGCTTAAAGAATTCAGAAAAAGTATCTGGCAACGATTATTTTTAGAAATTAGTGATCTGGCAACCTTCGTGTCACGTGACACGAAGGTTGGCAGATCACTAATTTCTTTAAAAAAACTTTGCCAGATATTTTTTCTGAATTCTGTAATCAACCATAGTGTTCGGATACTTTTTTGAGCGACTGTACGAGGTATTTTGATATAAGTTTCAGAGACCTAACTCTAAGAGAATTTAATAAAAGTAGAGAAATATTAATCGCAATGTGGGGAATTAGTTGTTTTGTATATTACTAGTTTAGCTACATTTCATTGAACACCCTTGTTAATTATTCCTTTATACGTTTAAAATATCATATTTCGTAAATCATGTGAGTTAATATCATCTAATAGCCCAATAAATAAGTATGCAGTATTCTGCACTTATACTTTCTAAAATGAAAAAGTAAGTAGGTAAAAAAACGTATAGAATCATATTTTATCCTGTTTTTCTTTTCAAATTTCGTCATTTCCTGTATATAATTGTGCTATGAGTTATTTCAACTTGCCCAAACCAACTCGTGAGAGTTATATTTAAGTGGCACATATCGAATTATGTAAAAAAATCTCAATATCAGCGTCCGATTTCCATTACTCCACCTGTACAGTCGCTCAAAAAAGTATCCGAACGTATGGTTGATTACAGAATTCAGAAAAAATATCTGGCAACGATTTTTTTTAGAAATTAGCGATCTGGCTAATTTCTAAAAGTGATCTGGCAACCTCCGTGTACACGAAGGTTCTCAGATCACTAATTTCTTTAAAAAAATCGCGTACACGTTTGCCAGAACACTAATTTCTAAAAAAAAATGGTGTACATGAAAGTTGCCAGATCACTAATTTAAAAAAATCGTATACACGAAAGTTGTCATATTACAAATTTCTAAAAAAAATCGTGTACAGGAATGTTGCGAAATCAATTTCTAAAAACAAATCGTGTACATGAAAGTTACCAGATCACTAATTTAAAAAAAATCGTATGCACGAAGGTTGTCATATTACAAATTTCTAAAAAAAATCGTGTACACCGAAGGTTGCCAAATAAATAATTTCTAAAAATAATAAATAAATCGTGTATACGAAGGTTGCCAGATCACTAATTTCTAAAAAAAATCTTTGCCAGATATTTTTCTGAATTCTGTAATCAACCATAGCGTTCGGATACTTTTTTGAGGGACTGTACAATTCTGGAAAATCGCATTAGCTATGTGAAAGTGTTTTACTCGGTGTAACGACGACACTGAAACGCTTTTTACTTTCCTATGAACTTGCACGTGATGCCTTGCACCAAACTCTTCATATCAGCCTTTTTGAACATTTTGATAATTAAGAATTTAAGAAATTTCTGGTGAAAATGTAAGATGCGCCCAAATATAATACTCATTGTCTCTTAAAAGAAGATTCTGCCGTTGAGAAAGCAAGTGCATTAAATCCACGAGCAGAATAAAGTCTTTGAGTTTCCATTTACCAATTGTTTCACAATAAATTATTGCTTACATGGCTGTTAGGGATCAATGTCTCATATGTCCATATTTATATATCTATTTTTGATGTTGGAAATTTGCTTCACAAAGTGCTTTTAATCGCACTGCATCTGCTGTACAGACTGCCTACATCACTGTATCATAAACATTTTATTTGCCGATTTGTTTCTGTGTCAGTTTATTACCTAAACTAGAATTAACGCATGTCGCCTCTGACGAATATGGGAATATCGTTTTCAAAAAGAATGAAGTTTTTTGTTTACCTACATTTGCATTCTTTAAAATTTTTAATTCGATTGGGTTGGGTTGTTTTACCTCTGAGCGGCACTTTTTTGCACACCATGGGCTAAATGGCAAGGTCACATGGACCCCAAAGGCTCAGAGAAGGTTGAGGGAGGGGACCCACTGGAAGAGCTGTTGGGAGACAGATGGTAGCTCCCGTCAAGGTCATCCAGCGTGTTCTTTAACATGCACAGGGTATGGCTCTCCCACACACGGGGCCACGGCTTAACGTCCCATCCGACGGACGGCGGCCTTTCCAAGCCCATCGGTGTCCCCTACTGACAGTGAGCAGGGCGGGGAATTTTTGTGGAGATAAATCTCAACGCTGACCCAGCTGGGACTCGAACCTGGGAACTACAGATTACGAGTCTGGCGCGCTACCGACTTTTTAATTCGAACTAACGAATTATTTGGAAAATGAAAATAGTACAAAATTATTAATACTTATCAGTAGTGTCACGCCCCCTTATTAATAACTGACCACGGCCTCTTATTAACAATTAATGACTCATATTTCATAATTCATAATTCATATTTAATTACTTAATCCCTTAGTGTCGCCCCCCTTTATTAAAAATCCCGCCATTTTGACCACACACTCCCGAATAAGTTCCGCCATTTTGGTTTATACCCTCATCCGAAATTTCTAAGTCCAGAGTTCGCCATCTTGGTTCCCGCCATTTTAAATCCTGACGTCACCACAAACTCCCAAATTTTTCCAAGTCCCACGTCCGCCATCTTGGTCCCCACCATTTTGAATTCTGACGTCTCCACAAACTCCCCCGTTCTTGCCGTTCGTCCGCCATCTTGGTTTCTACCCTCATGCAATTTTTTTCTGTCCAGAGTCCGCCATCTTGAATCCTGACGTCACCACAAACTCCTCAGGGGACGTGGTCAGTGACGTCATAGGGGGATTTGGGTTGTTTTACCTCTGAGCGGCACTTTTTTGCACACCATGGGCTAAATGGCCAGGTCACAAGGACCCCGAAGGCTCAGAGAAGGTTGAGGAAGGGGACCCACTGGAACAGCTGTTGGGAGACAGATGGTAGCCTCCCGTCAAGGCCATCCAGCGTGTTCTTTAACGTGCACAGGGTATGGCTCTCCCGCACACGGCGCCACGGCTTAACGTCCCATCCGATGGACGGCGGCCTTACCGAGCCCATCGGTGTCCCCTACTGACCGTGGGCAGGGCGGGGAGTTTTGCGGAGATAAATCTCAACGCTGACCTAGCTGGGACTCGAACCTGGGAACTGCAGATTACGAGCCTGGACAGAGTCACGGATTTAACGTGACTCTGTGTTTTTCTCATCTTACAGACGGCGACCTTTCCGAGTCCACCAGTGTCCCCTTTTTCACCAAGGGAAGGGGGTTAAGCAAAGATAAATTTCAACCCTGGCATAGTTGGGACTCGAACTTGGGAACTGCAAGTTAAGAGATAGAATCTCTACCAACCTACCGCTCCATGCATTTCTTAAAAAGATATAAGACATGTAATTATTGGTTTTTTATTACCTGCCAGTCAGGAAAGGGGTATCTTTAAGTACTCTTATTTCATTCTGAGCTGGGATGATGGCAACATTGTGTCTCCAAGCACAGACCTGTGCAGCCACCGAAAGCAAAGTTCTCTCCAAGCCATGACACTATCACAGCAGTAGATATCGTTGTCTTGTGTTCATGAATGTTCGTGGTGTTCATGAATATTTCCTCCTGCCTCCAGTTGTTATGACGTCTGCATCAGTTTAAATGATTCCTACCCTGGGGGGCGGGAATGTTTCAGTCGATACTGTGCGAGGCTCGTAATCAGTAGTTCCCAGGTTAGAGCCCTAGCTGGGCCAGGGTTGAGATTTTTCTCTTCGAAATTCCAGCCCTGCCAATAGTGGGCACTGATGGGCTTCGATGGGCCATCGTCCGTCGGATGAGATGTTAAGTGTGTGTTAGAGAGCCATACTCTGCGCACACTAAACAACAGACCTGACTGCCTTGACGGGTTGGGTGGTTTTATCTCTGAGCGGCACTTTTTTGCACACCATGGGCTAAATGGCCAAGTCACATGGACCCCGAAGGCTCAGAGAAGGTTGGGGGAGGGCACCCACTGAAACAGCTGTTGGGAGACAGATGGTAGCCTCCCGTCAAGGCCATCCAGCGTGTTCTTTAACGTGCACAGGGTATGGCTCTTCCGCACACGGGGCCACGACTTAACGTCCCATCCGACGGACGGCGGCCTTTTCAATCCCATCGGTGTCCCCTACTGACCGTGGGCAGGGCGGGGAATTTTGTGGAGATAAATCTCAACGCTGCCCCAGCTGGGACTCGAACCTGGGAACTACAGATTACGAGCCTGGCGCGCTACCGAATGAGCCACCCTCGCCCCGCCTTGACGGGAGTCTACTCTCTGTTTCCCAACAGCTGTCCAGTGAGCATCCTCCTCCAACTGTCTCTGAGCCTTCAGGGTCCTTGCGACCTGGCCATTTCGCCCATTGTGTAAAAAAAGTGCCGCTCAGAGGTAAAACAACCCAACTTGTGTTTTTAGATACATGGAAGAAATGAATATATATTCACCTATTCCCACCAAAGTAACCCTGCCTATTCATACAATAACTAAATTATTTTTCTTAATAAAACCCTTCTTCGTAAAACAGGTAGTAATATCTCAAACACTTTACAATATTTGGTATATTATAATAAATTGCAATATCTGTATCACTGCACGATAACATTTTTTATACCGTTATATTTTATACTATTATAGATATTTTCAGTAAAAATTATACCGAGTCTCTTACTTGTATAAACTGTCAACAGATGGCAGCAGGCATTTCTCGTATCAACCATAAAAAAAAGAACTATCCTGATATTAGAATAAAATGCAGACACCTATATATATCGATATGCTCCAGGGAGCAACACTGAAACATACTTTGACGTACATGTTCGCAAGATGACTAAATGTATTAATGATGTTAGGCAGCTTCAAACACGCATCCTAGGTCTCCCCCTCTTTCTGAGGCCTTTAGGCACACTGTTCATAACCCTATTCGCCAATCTATAATTATCCATACGGGCAACATGGCCAATATGGGCTTGGAAAGACCGCCGTCCGTCGGATGGGACGTTAAGCCGTGGCCCCGTGTGCGGGAGAGCCATACCCTGTGCACGTTAAAGAACACGCTGGATGGCCTTGACGGGAGGCTACCATCTGTCTCCCAACAGCTGTTCCAGTGGATCCCCTCCCCCAACCTTCTCTGAGCCTTCGGGGTCCATGTGACCTGGCCATTTAGCCCATGGTGTGCAAAAAAGTGCCGCTCAGAGGTAAAACAACCCAACACAATATGGCCAAACCAACGGAGTCTCTGTCTGCACAATATGCTGCTTAAAGGAGGTTGCAAACTCTTTTGCCTAACCTCATCATTAGTTACAAAGTTAAACCACCTAATACCCAAGATACTGCGTAAGCATCTAGAATCAAAAGTATCTAGTTTCCTGTTATCTTATTGACAAAGTGTCCAAGTTTCACTACCATAACTAACCCTAGAAAGAACCAAACTATTATACAGTCATTAGACTGTATAATTAGTAATAATATAATATGTCACTAATATTAATTAGTCTTTAGGTGTATACGCCTATTTCTCCACACTCTCCATAGATTCTTAAAAGTCCCGGCAGCAATCCCTATTCGTCTGTTAATCTCATGCCGCACATCACCATAGTCGTCCAGATCAGTAGGCCACACTAATCTGGCAGCCCTCCCCTTCCGTTCACTTCCACAAGAGGGTATCTCTATTGAAAGGTACTAACGGTCTGCACCACGAGAAGGCGAGGTCGGACATTAGGTGCTAGGCCTGGACGGTTCTATGCATCATCACAGGGGATTGGTGCATAGCTCTCCTTCCAGTGACTACCTAGCTACCATTTACAGACCACTATTACTCCTCCCCAAAGGTCAGAGTCAGTACCAACTTTGGCATTGAAGTCACCTAGAACAAAGGTAATATCTCCTTTCTTGACAGAATTCAAAATTTGAATTCTGAAATTTTGAAAAAAACAAATTCATACCTACAACAACAAAAAAAAGGGCTATAATTATTCTAAATATAGCTCTTACTTGGATTTAACAATTACCTTATGCTCTTTGGGCACATGCTAGACTGGGAAGACAGACGTCAGTGACCCTGAGATAAAACAAAAAAAATTATAATAATAGTTATTTCAACCTATAACTCAAGCGGTAGGAAAATGTACGAACCGAAAGGTAAACTCTATGAAAAATTTCATGCTACTGCTACTATGTAAAAAAAAATGAAATACTTTAACTCATGAATGAAATGAAAAAAAATTCGATAAAATGTATTAGAATACTGTCTTTAGTATTTATTGAAGTAGAATGTCGTGAAACTAAGTTCGAGTTTTTCAAAAATCAATTTGACACTTGGCGGATTTGATTAGGTTGTTCTGTTGTTTTACCTCTGAGGGGCACTTTTGGCATAGAATGGGCTAAATGGCCAGGTCACAACGAACACAAAGGCTCAGAGAAATTTGGGGGAGGGGACCCACTGGAACAGCTGTTGGAAGACAGATGGTAGCCTCCCGTCAAGGCCATCCAGCGTGCTCTTTAACGTGCACAGGATATGGCTCTCCCGCCCACAGGCACACGGCTTAAAGTCCCATCCGATGGAAGGCGGCCTATCCAAGACCTTTGGTGTCCCCTACTGACCGTGAGTAAGGCAGAGAGTTTTGTGAAGATAAATCTCAATGCTCACCCATCTGGGATTCGAACCTGGGAATTGCAGATTACGAACTTGCCGTCATACTGACTGAGCTGCCGACTTCCCCTTCTTGGCGACCACTGCTAGGACAAGCCCAGCTCAGCAAAAGCGTAAGTGGCGCCGCTCTGCGGAATTTTGTCGAAGCCGAACGCGGCAAATTGGTGTTCACCCACAAAAACAACTGTAACGCCATATCTGCGCATGCGCAGTGCGATTGCTATAGCACGCTGCCACTATGGTTTGTCTTACTCTTCAAATATTTAATATGATTTCATTAGTGTTATTCAATGAATATTTTATCCCGTTCAGGAGTTCATGCTGCGATAGCTGAAAAAGCCGTAGTAAGTTTATTTTGAGTAATTTTGCAGAATATTTAAAATTAATAATATCTAAATTAATACAGTTAATCATCTTACAAATACATAACTCAATGTATGATGCAGTTTTGGGTTCCCTGGATCATATCAATGAATATAGGTATGCCGTAGTAAAAGGTCTGAGAGGATGGCAGGACCTCAGCAGAAAAATAACACACACATCCATGCCTTACCCGGGGCTCGATCCCAGGTCCTTTAGATCAGTAGCCCCTTGGCGCGAACCCAGGTCCCTCAGATCAGTAGCCAAGCGTGCTAACCACTCGGCCATGACAGTATTGATTTGGGGGTGGCTCAGTCGGTAGCGCGCCAGGCTCGTAATCTGTAGTTCCCAGGTTCGAGTCCCAGCTGGGTCAGCGTTGAGATTTCTCTCCGCAAAATTCCCCGCCCTGCCCGCGGTCAGTAAGGGACACCGATGGGCTTGGAAAGGTCGCCGTCCGTCGGATGGGACGTAAAGTCGTGACCCGGTGTGCGGGAGAGACATACCCTGTGCACGTTAAAGAACACGCTGGATGGCCTTGACGGGAGGCTACCATCTGTCTCCCAACAGCTGTTCCAGTGGGTGCCCTCCCCCAACCTTCTCTGAGCCTTCGGGGTCCATGTGACCTGGCCATTTAGCCCATGGTGTGCAAAAAAGTGCCGCTCAGAGGTACAACAACCTAACGTTAAAGAACACGCTGGATGGCCTTGACGGGAGCTTACCATCTTTCTCCCAACAGCTGTTCCAGTGGGTGCCCTCCCCCAACATTCTCTGAGCCTTCGGGGTCCATGTGACCTGGCCATTTAGCCCATGGTGTGAAAAAAAGTGCCGCTCAGAGGTAAAACAATCCAACCCAGTATTGATTTCGAATTATTTGGACGACACGAGATGCTTCTTGAATTTAATGCAGAAAAGAAGCGAATGCTTTTGAACCATTCAGACAAAGATATAATTGTTCTTTAACATTCGCTATTTTTGGTCAAGAATTATAGTTCTGTTTAGAACTAACAATAATAACTTTGCATTATATTTGTTTTGCCTTTCTGCTGAGGAGTATTAAACTGACAAGGCTTCTGTCAATCCTCTGTGGCAAGCAGCTGCTTGAAGGTTTTTTTTTATTATTATTATTTATATCTCTAGAAAACCAATAATCATTATTTGAGTTTTATAAAGTTTTAACTTTCTTGGACGATGAAATTTTGAGAGTTGGTTTAATAAGGACGTTAAGATCTTGGGCTTAAAAATCAAGAATAAAACTTTTTTTTGGTAATTTTTTTATCTTGAATTTTTGTAACCATTCTCTGTGAACATTCTTAGAACTTTAAACTTTTATGAAAAAAAAAAATAGAAATATGCAACCTACATGAAGGATTATAAAGCAGAAGGTAATGCTTTAAAAGGTCATGTTTTTTACATCAGTTTCAAACGGTTTTTTGATAATTTTTTTTTCAAATAAAATATCGATAACCTAAAAAGAGGGGTTGTTTTTATTTCTGAGCGGCACTATTTTGCACACCATGGGATAAATGGCCAGGTCACAAGGACCCCGAGGACTCAGAGAAAGTTAGGGGACGATACTTTATGGTAGCCTCCCATCAAGGCCATCCAGGGTGTTCTTAAACTTGCACATGGTGGCTCTCCAGCACACGGGGCCACGGCGTAATGTCCTGTATGCCGGGTGGCGGCCTTTTCAAACCCATTGGTGTCCCCCTACTGACTGAGGACAAGGCAAGGGATTTTTTCTGAGACAAATCTCAACTATTGCCCAGGAGGAACTCGAACCTTGGGAGCTGCAGATTACGGGTTTGCCACCTTACCAACTGGGCCACCTCCTCCTCTATGAAGAGGTCACTTGGATACATATCGATTAAACATATCGATGTTATCACACTGCAAATGTAGTGTAAAACAGTGCAAAGAAAAAAATGGTTTTAATAAGACACTGACATTTCCTTCATTTGTTAAGGCCACTGAGTTTGAAAGGACATGCTGTTTTTTTTTTCTGCCAATGAAGTTTATCCACCACATATTTTCACGAGTTTATATTAGAATATCCTCTCAATTATCTCTCATTTGTAGTTTTAATAACTTTAGATAATATAAAAAAATGACTCCATACTCCCCAAGACAATGCTACGTTGCAGAAATTGAATATGATGAACAGAGATATGGAGTTTGAAATTCTATCACACACACACTTAGAGGTTTAAGCTTAGCCCCATATAATTTTAATTTTATTTGTACAGTCGTTCAAAGAAATATCCGAACACTATGGTTGATTACAGAATTCAGAAAAAATATATGGCAACGATTTTTTTTGGAAATCAGTGATCTGGCAACTCTCGTGTCACGTGATTACAGAATTCGTGAAAAATATCTGCAGCGTGTACAGCAACTGTACACGTTCACAGCAAACTGGAGCGTGTGCAGTTACTGCACATGCTCCAGTTTGCTGTGAACGGTAACTGCACACGCTCAATATTTCCGTGAGTGAGCCCACACGATCTAGTATCAAAATAATATGACCACCTAGAGTCGCTCAAAAAAGTATCCGAACACTATGGTTGATTACAGAATTCAGAAAAAATATCTGGCAAAGATTTTTTTTAGAAAATAGTGATCTGGCAACCTTCGTGTCACGTGTCACGTGACATGAAGGTTGCCAGATCGCTATTTTCTAAAAAAAAATCTTTGCCAGAATTTTTCGTCACGTGACACGAAGGTTGCCAGATCACTATTTTCTAAAAAAAATCTTTGTCAGATATTTTTCCTGAATTCTGTAATCAACCATAGTGTTCGGATATTTTTTGAACGACTGTATCTTTGAAATAACATCACACATTTTTAAGTGAAAATAAACTTTTTTTTCTAGTTTGATACGCTTGAAAAAAATTGTATTTTTTTAATTAAGAAAGTCCGGCATTTTTTGCATTTTTTTAGTGGCGATTTTTGAACTTTTTAATTACAGAAATTAGTTTTGTTTTCAACAACGACTGAGTTTTACGTTTTTTGTCACTTTGACGTAAGTTTGTTTGTGGAAAGTGATCTGTGAAAAATTTGTGCGAAAAATCGATCCTAATTTAATTGTAAAATTGGATAAAAAAAATCTGTAATTTAAAAAAAAAGAGTTTGCAAAAAAAGTGTTGTCAGATGTATCGAATGTCAGTTGATGTGTTTTTTTATGAACTTTGGATTTCGATGTCGAGTCGTCTGCTGAAATGCTAAGATGAAATTGTGTAATTGTATGCGCTTCGATATCAACGACGAAATTGCCTAAGTTGTAAGTGCCACTAAAAGTGCCTGAGTTAAAATTGTTTGAAAGCGAAACGAATTTTCTGTGCTTTTTAAAATTATCTTCTTGAAGGGTTGGTGCTTTCATTTAATTTAAATATCCAGTCACACGTAATTAAACATTTTTTTTTAAGATTTATACTTTCAGTTCTGCATCTGTAGATCAGTATAGATATACGTATATTGGATAAAAATTACACTTAAGTTTACAGGTTGAAGTATCGTGCCTCAAGGCTGCTAGAGGGTTGGGTTATTTTACTTCTGAGCGGCACTATTTTGCACACCATGGGCTAAATGGCCAGGTCACATGGACCCCGAAGGCTCAGAGAAGGTTGGGGGAGGGGACCCACTGGGGCAGCTGTTGGGAGACTGATGGTAGCCTCCCGTCAAGGCCATCCAGCGTGTTCTTTAACGTTGGGTTGTTTTACCTCTGAGCGGCACTTTTTTGCACACCATGGGCTAAATGGCCAGGTCACAAGGACCCCGAAAGCTCAGAGAAGTTTGGTGAGAGGGGACCCACTGGAACAGCTGTTGGGTGACAGATGGTAGCTTCCCGTCAAGGCCATCCAGCGTGTTCTTTAACGTTGGATTGGTTTTCCTCTAAGCGGCATTGTTTTTGCACAGAATGGACTAAATGGAAAGGTCACATGGACCCCGAAAGCTCAGAGAAGGTTGGGGGAGGGGACCCAATGGAACAGCTGTTAGGAGACAGATGGCTCCTCCCGCCAAGGCCATCCAGCGTGTTCTTTAACGTGCACAGGATATGGCTCTCCCGCACACGGGGCCACGGCTTAACGTCCCATCCGACGGACGGCGGCCTTTCCAAGCCCATCGGTGTCCCCTGCTGACCGTGGGCAGGGCGGGGAATTTTGCGGAGATAAACCACAACGCTGACCCAGCTGGGACTCTAACCTAGGAACCATAGATTACGAGCCTGGCGCGCTACCGACTGAGCCACCCCCGCCCCATGTATGTATGCAAAGCACTAATTATGTTTTAAGTAAAGAGAATTAAATTATGGAATATTGAATATCGTTTGGTCAGCATTAGTTTCATTTGAGGGATTTTTTCAAGAATAGGGAGTTAAAAATAAATATAAACTAGAAATCAGGCCCGGATCCAGATAACAATCAGGTGGGGGGAGGGGGTGACAACCACAAACGAGAAAAAAAATGTAAAAGGGTGGGGCCAAGACACTTGATATCCAATGCAGTAATATTTCCACCTTCGTTATAGGATTTTTTAAAAAATATTTTTGAAAAATGCATGAAATATAAAAAAGTTTAATAATTTTTTTGCCTCTATTACCCTTACTAGCATTCTGAGGGGGGCAAGGTCCCATTCCCCCCTTGTAGATCCGCCTTGATAGAAATCAATCTCTTGATTTTTATACCATCATTCTGACTTCTATTTGACCTTGAATGAGACTCCAGATCCGAAATTCCTCTTATTTCTGAGTTCTGATGTTTGAATTGCCCTTATTCGCAAAATTTTTAGCTCTACCGGTATATTGGAATTTGATCTTTGACCTTAAAGGGCCCATTGCATCCAAAATCGCATAACATTTCTGAGATCTATGACTGAAAATACTCCCAGGCACCAATTTTTAGACCTCAAGAGCAGATAGATCTGAATTTGACCCTAGTTCCATCGCATCCAAATTTTCGCAACTTTTCTGATATCGTGAGACTTCGAAGAATCAGTTCGTAGCTCTCTTACACCAGTAGATCTAAACTTGACCTATGACCTCGAAGGACCTACCGGATCCGAAATTTCGGAACATTTCAGTGATCTACACCCAAAACCCAATTTTCACGTTTTTAGCAGCCGTAGACCAGGTTTGGAGCCATCCCGTGGCCGAGTGGTTAGAGCGCTTGGCTACTGATCTACGGGACCTGGGTTCGAGCCCCGGGTAACGCATGGATGTTCGGTTGTTTTCTGCTGAGGGCCTGCCATCCTCTAAGACCTTCTACTATGGCTTATAAACTGACAGGCTCATGTCAAACCTCTGTGGCAAGCAGCTGCTTGAGGGGGTATTTATTTATTTATTATATTATTTAGACCAGGTTTCACGCCCGCGTTGGCTTCAATTTGACCCCTAGAAGGACAAGTGGGAGGTCAAATTTCGGATATTTCTATCATTTCTGCATCATAGTTACAATTAGCGTGATCCCCTGTCGCTCACAATCGTCCATATATATATTAGATGTAACTGAGACACGGATAATTTAGGCAGTATTGAGAGAAAGACAGAATTTTTACTAGCTAACAAAGGAACCAAACTTTATGTCCAAGATATAATCACTTTTAGTTTGCCACTTCAAAACTTCACGGAATTTCAAACGAAAATTTGCTAGTAATGTTCAAGCAGGCTTCAACATACAATTTTCTCGTTATTGAGAAAAGTAAGCGTATTAATATTATGTGAGGGATGCGTTGTTCGGGGTTTTACCTCTGAGCGGCACTTTTTTTGCACACATGGGCTAAATGACCAGGCCACAAGGACTCCGAAGGCTCAGAGAAGATTGGGGGAGAGGACCCACTGGAACAGGTGTTGGGAGACAGATGGTAGCCTCCCGTCAAGGCCATCCAGCGTGTTCTTTAACGTTGGGTTGTTTTACCTCTGATCGGTACTTTTTTTGCACACCATGGGCTAAATGGCCAGGCCGCAAGGACCCCGAAGGTTCAGAGAAGGTTGGGGGAGAGGACCCACTGGAACAGCTTTTAGGAAAAAGATGGTAGCCTCCCGTCAAGGCCATCCAGCGTGTTCTTTAACGTTGGGTTGTTTTACCTCTGATCGGTACGTTTTTTGCACACCATGGGCTAAATGGCCAGGCCGCAAGGACCCCGAAGGTTCAGAGAAGGTTGCGGGAGAGGACCCACTGGAACAGCTTTTAGGAGAAAGATGGTAGCCTCCCGTCACGGCCATCCAGCGCGTTCTTTAACGTGCAGAGGGTATGGCTCTTCCGCACAAGGGACCACGGCTTAACGTCCCATCCGACGGACGGCGGCCTTTCCAAGCCCATCGGTGTCCCCTGCTGACCGTGGGCAGGGCGGGGAATTTTGCGGAGACAAATCTCAACGCAGACCCAACTGGGACTCGAACCTGGGAACTACAAATTACGAGCCTGGCGTGCTACCGACTGAGCCACCCCTTGTGAGGGATGTAGCAACAGACTATATTATTTTTGCACATTCCATTTTACTACTTCATTTGATACTTTGAATAATTAATCGTGATTTTTTTCAATTAAGTTTTTTTTTATACAGACAAGGGATAATATGAAAAATATCTCTATAGTAATTGCCCGGATGGAATGCATAGTGAAATATTATCTGAAAAAGAAACTGTTAACATCAGTGCCTTCGTGTCTTCAATTGCTTTTTTATAATGGGAACACATCTGATTTCTTTAGAAATCTTAGAGTTTAAGCATAAAACGCAATTTTGATCTCTACTTAAATGACTTTTATTAACATATTACTGCCCGACTGACTGTCTATTTCTGAAGATATTTTATTTGCAATAGATTGGGAGGTAAACCTTTGAATCTTGGCAACGGGCTTGATGGATTTTCAGCTGTCAAGTTTTTTTAAGTGACATTTTTCGTCGAAGTTCACTGGGGAAAATCCCGCCAGCAAATGCGAAAGTAGTTGCAAAAAATATTTGCATCATTATAGATAACTCTAGGAATATAGAACACTGCATTCCAATATGTACAGTCGCTCAAAAAAGTATCGGAACACTATTGTTGATTACAGAATTCAGAAAAAACATCTGGCAACGATTTTTTTAGAAATTAGTGATCTGGCAACCTTCGTGTCAGGTGATTACAGAATTCATGAAAAATATCTGGAGCGTGTGCAGTTACTGCACACGCTCAATATTTCCTAGAGTGAGGCCACACGATCCAGGTCTTTGTGAGCTCACACGATCCACATTAACCGCAACCGCTCCAGTTTGCTGTGAACGGTAACTACACACGCTCCATATTCATTGCGTTATATATTCATACGTATTATATATATTAAAAAATATCCGAACACTACACCTGTCAGACCTCTGTGGCAAGCAGCTGCTTGAGGGGGTATTTATTTATTTTTTTTTTTATACGGTTGCTTACAGAATTCAGAAAAAATATCTGGCAACGATTATTTTTAGAAATTAGTGATCTGGCAACCTTCGTGTCACGTGACACGAAGGTTGCCAGATCACTAATTTCTTTAAAAAAATCGTTGCCAGATATTTTTTCTGAATTCTGTAATCAACCATAGCGTTCGGATACTTTTTTGAGCGACTGTACGAGGTATTTTGATATAGGTTTCAGAGACCTAACTCTAAGAGAATTTAATAAAAGTAGAGAAATATTAATCGCAATGTGGGGAATTAGTTGTTTTGTATATTACTAGTTTAGCTACATTTCATTGAACACCCTTGTTAATTATTCCTTTATACGTTTAAAATATCATATTTCGTAAAACATGTGAGTTAATATCATCTAATAGCCCAATAAATAAGTTATGCAGTATTCTGCACTTATACTTTCTAAAATGAAAAAGTAAGTAGGTAAAAAAACATATAGAATCATGTTTTATCCTGTTTTTTTTTTTCAAATTTCGTCATTTCCTGTATATAATTGTGCTATGAATGATTTCAACTTGCCCAAACCAACTCGTGAGAGTTATATTTAAGTGGCACATATCGAATTATGTAAAAAAATCTCAATATCAGCGTCCGATTTCCATTACTCCACCTGTACAGTCGCTCAAAAAAGTATCCGAACGTATGGTTGATTACAGAATTCAGAAAAAATATCTGGCAACGATTTTTTTTGGAAATTGGCGATCTGGCTAATTTCTAAAAGTGATCTGGCAACCTCCGTGTACACGAAGGTTCTCAGATCACTAATTTCTTTAAAAAAATCGCGTACACGTTTGCCAGAACACTAATTTCTAAAAAAAAATGGTGTACATGAAAGTTGCCATATCACTAATTTAAAAAAATCGTATACACGAAAGTTGTCATATTACAAATTTCTAAAAAAAATCGTGTACACGAATGTTGCGAAATCAATTTCTAAAAACAAATCGTGTACATGAAAGTTGCCAGATCACTAATTTAAAAGAAAATCGTATACACGAAGGTTGTCATATTACAAATTTCTAAAAAAAATCGTGTACACGAAGGTTGCCAAATCAATAATTTCTAAAAAAAATCTTTGCCAGATATTTTTCCGAATTCTGTAATCAACCATAGCGTTCGGATACTTTTTTGAGCGAATGTACAATTCTGGAAAATCGCATTAGCTATGTGAAAGTGTTTATTCGGTGTAACGACGACACTGAAATGCTTTTGACTTTCCTATGAACTTGCACGTGATGCCTTGCACCAAACTCTTCATATCAGCCTTTTTGAACATTTTGATAATTAAGAATTTAAGAAATTTCTGGTGAAAATGTAAGATGCGCCCAAATAAAATACTCATTGTCTCTTAAAAGAAGATTCTGCCGTTGAGAAAGGAAGTGCATTAAATCCACGAGCAGAATAAAGTCTTTGAGTTTCCATTTACCAATTGTTTCACAATAAAGTATTGCTTAAATGGCTGTTAGGGATCAATGTCTCATATGTCCATATTTATATATCTATTTTTGATGTTGGAAATTTGCTTCACAAAGTGCTTTTAATCGCACTGCATCTGCTGTACAGACTGCCTACATCACTGTATCATAAACATTTTATTTGTCGATTTGTTTCTGTGTCAGTTTATTACCTAAACTAGAGTTGTTGGGTTGGGTTGTTTTACCTGTGAGTGGCACTTTTTTGCACACCATGGGCTAAATGGCCAGGTCACATGGACCCCAAAGGCTCAGAGAAGGTTGAGGGAGGGGAACCACTGGAAGAGCTGTTGGGAGACAGATGGTAGCCTCCCGTCAAGGTCATCCAGCGTGTTCTTTAACGTTGGGTTGTTTTACCTCTGAGCGGCACTTTTTTGCACACCATGGGGTAAATGGCAAGGTCACATGGACCCCAAAGGCTCAGAGAAGGTTGGGGGAGGGGACCCACTGGAACAGCTGTTGGGAGACAGATGGTAGCCTCCCGTCAAGGCCATCCAGCGTGTTCTTTAACGTTGGGTTGTTTTACCTCTGAGCGGCACTTTTTTGCACACCATGGGGTAAATGGCAAGGTCACATGGACCCCAAAGGCTCAGAGAAGGTTGGGGGAGGGGACCCACTGGAACAGCTGTTGGGAGACAGATGGTAGCCTCCCGTCAAGGCCATCCAGCGTGTTCTTTAACGTTGGGTTGTTTTACCTCTGAGCGGCACTTTTTTGCACACCATGGGGTAAATGGCAAGGTCACATGGACCCCAAAGGCTCAGAGAAGGTTGGGGGAGGGGACCCACTGGAAGAGCTGTTGGGAGACAGATGGTAGCCTCCCGTCAAGGCCATCCAGCGTGTTCTTTAACGTGCACAGGGTATGGCTCTCCCACACACGAGGCCACGGCTTAACGTCCCATCCGACGGACGGCGGCCTTTCCAAGCCCATCGGTGTCCCCTACTGACAGTGGGCAGGGCGGGGAATTTTTGTGGAGATAAATCTCAACGCTGACCCAGCTGGGACTCGAACCTGGGAACTACAGATTACGAGTCTGACGCGCTACCGACTGTTTAATTCGAACTAACGAATTATTGGAAAAATGAAAATAGTACAAAATTATTAATATTTATCAGTAGTGTCACGCTCCCTTATTAATAACTGACCACGGCCTCTTATTAATAATTAATGACTCATATTTCATAATTCATAACTCAATTCATATTTAATTACTTAACCCCTTAGTGTCGCCCCCCTTTATTAAAAATCCCGACATTTTGACCACAAACTCCCGAATAAGTTCCGCCATTTTGGTTTATACCCTCATCCGAAATTTCTAAGTCCAGAGTTCGCCATCTTGGTTCCCGCCATTTTAAATCCTGACGTCACCACAAACTCCCAAATTTTTCCAAGTCCCAAGTCCGCCATCTTGGTCCCCACCATTTTGAATTCTGACGTCTCCACAAACTCCCCCGATTTTGCCGTTCGTCCGCCATCTTTGTTTCTACCCTCATCCAATTTTTTTTCTGTCCAGAGTCCGCCATCTTGAATCCTGACGTCACCACAAACTCCTGAGGGGACGTGGTCAGTGACGTCATAGGGGGATTTGGGTTGGGTTGTTTTACCTCTGAGCGGCACTTTTTTGCACACCTTGGGCTAAATGGCCAGGTCATAAGGACCCCGATGGCTCAGAGAAGGTTGGGGAAGGGGACCCACTGGAACAGCTGTTGGGAGAAAGATGGTAGCCTCCCGTCAAGGCCATCCAGCGAGTTCTTTAACGTGCACAGGGTATGTCTCTCCCGCACACGGGGCCACGGCTTAATGTCCCATCCGACGGACGGCGGCCTTTCCAAGCCCATCGGTGTCCCCTACTGACCGTGGGCAGGGCGGGGAGTTTTGCGGAGATAAATCTCAACGCTGACCCAGCTGGGACTCGAACCTGGGAACTGCAGATTACGAGCCTGGACAGAGTCACGGATTTAACGTGACTCTGTGTTTTTCTCATCTTACAGACGGCGACCTTTCCGAGTCCACCAGTGTCCCCTTTTTCACCAAGGGAAGGGGGTTAAGCAAAGATATATTTCAACCCTGGCATAGTTGGCACTCGAACTTGGGAACTGCAAGTTAAGAGATAGAATCTCTACCAACCTACCTCTCCATGCATTTCTTAAAAAGATATAAGACATGTAATTATAGGTTCTTTATTACATGCCAGTCAGGAAAGGGGTATCTTTAAGTACTCTTATTTCATTCTGAGCTGCGATGATGGCAACATTGTGTCTCCAAGCACAGACCTGTGCAGCCACCGAAAGCAAAGTTCTCTCCAAGCCATGACACTATCACAGCAGTAGATATCGTTGTCTTGTGTTCATGAATGTTCGTGGTGTTCATGAATATTTCCTCCTGCCTCCAGTTGTTATGACGTCTGCATCAGTGTAAATGATTCCTACCCTGGGGGGCGGGAATGTTTCAGTCGATACTGTGAGAGGCTCGTAATCAGTAGTTCCCAGGTTAGAGCCCTAGCTGGGCCAGGGTTGAGATTTTTCTCTGCTAAATTCCCGCCCTGCCAATAGTGGGCACTGATGGGCTTCGATGGGCCATCGTCCGTCGGATGAGATGTTAAGTGGGTGTTAGAGAGCCATACTCTGCGCACACTAAACAACAGGCCTGACTGCCTTGACGGGTTGGGTTGTTTTACCTCTGAACGGCACTTTTTTGCACACCATGGGCTAAATGGCCAGGTCACATGGACCCCGAAGGCTCAGAGAAGGTTGGGGAAGGGGACCCACTAAAACAGCTGTTGGGAGACAGATGGTAGCCTCCCGTCAAGGCCATCCAGCGTGTTCTTTAACGTGCACAGGGTATGGCTCTTCCGCACACGCGGCCACGACTTAACGTCCCATCCGACGGACGGCGGCCTTTTCAAGCCCATCGGTGTCCCCTACTGACCGTGGGCAGGGCGGGGAATTTTGCGGAGATAAATCTCAACGCTGACCCAGCTGGGACTCGAACCTGGGAACTACAGATTACCAGCTTGGCGCGCTACCGACTGAGCCACCCCCGCCCCGCCTTGACGGGAGTCTACCCTCTATTTCCTAACAGCTGTCCAGTGAGCATCCTCCCCCAACTGTCTCTGAGCCTTCAGGGTCCTTGCGACCTGGCCATTTCGCCCATTGTGTTAAAAAAGTGCCGCTCAGAGGTAAAACAACCCAACTTGTGTTTTAGATACATGGAAGAAATGAATATATATTCACCTATTCCCACGAAAGTAACCCGGCCTATTCATACAATAACTAAATTATTTTTCTTAATAAAACTCTTCTTTGTAAAACAGGTAGTAAAATGAGGTAGAGTGTTTGAAATATTATAATTTCCTCGTTGAGCACAGACTCAACGAGAAAATTTTAATATCTCAAACACTTTACAATATTTGGTATATTATAATAAATTGCAATATCTGTATCACTGTACGATAACATTTTTTATACCGTTATATTTTATACTATTATAGACATTTTCAGTAAAAATAATACCGAGTCTCTTACTTGTATAAACTGTCAACAGATGGCAGCAGGCACTTCTCGTATCAACCGTAAAAAAAGAACTATCCTGATATTAGAATAAAATGCAGACACCTATATATATCGATATGCTCCAGGGAGCAAAACTGAAACATACTTTGACGTACATGTTCGCAAGATGACTAAATGTATTAATGATGTTAGGCAGTTTCAAAGACGTATCCTAGGTCTCCCCCTCTTTCTGAAGCCTTTAGGCACACTGTTCATAACCCTATTCGCCAATCTATAATTATTCATACGGGCAACATGGCCAAACCAACGGAGTCTCCCTCTGCACAATATGCTGCTTAAAGGAGGTTGCAAACTCCTCTGCCTAACCTCATCATTAGTTACAAAGTTGAACCACCTAATGCCCAAGATACTGCGTAAGAATCTAGAATCAAAAGCATCTAGTTTCCTGTTATCTTGTTTACACAGCGTCCAAGTTTCACTACCATAACTAACCCTAGAATGAACCAAACTGTTATACAGTCTAATTTTAGTCTTTAGGTGTATACGCCTATTTCTCCACACTCTAAATAGATTCTTAAAAGTCCCGGCAGCAATCCCTATTCGTCTGTTAATCTCATGCCGCACATCACCATAGTTGCCCAGATCAGTAGGCCACACTAATCTGGCAGCCCTCCCCTTCCGTTCACTTCCACAAGAGAGAATCTCTTTTGAAAGGTACTAACGGTCTGCACCTCGAGAAGGCGGGGTCGGACATTAAATGGCCGGTTCTATGCATCGTCACAGGGGATTGGTGCATAGCTCTCCTTCCAGTGACTACCTAGCTACCATTTACAGACCACTATTACTCCTCCCCAAAGGTCAGAGTCAGTACCAACTTTGGCATTGAAGTCACCTAGGACAAAGGTAATATCTCCTTTCTTGACAGAATTCAAAATTTGAATTCTGTAATTTTGAAAAAAAAAAAATTCATACCTACAACAACAAAAAAACGGGGCTATAATCATTCTAAATATAGCTCTTACTTGGATGTAACAATTACCTTAGCCCATTGGGCACGTACATGACTAAGAAAAGGCGTAGAGTGACGTCCGTTATTAAACAAAAAAAAATTACAATAATAGTTATTTGAACCTATAACTCAAGCGGTAGGAAAATGTACGAACCGAAATGTAAACTACATGAAAAATTTCATGCTACTGCTACTATGTAAAAAAAATGAAATACTTTAACTCATAAATGAAATGAAAACCACTTCGATAAAATGTATTAGAATACTGTCTTTAGTATTTATTGAAGTAGAATGTCGTGAAACTAAGTTCGAGTTTTTCAAAAATCAATTTGACACTTGGCGGATTTGATTAGGTTGTTCTGTTGTTTTACCTCTGAGGGGCACTTTTGGCATAGAATGGGCTAAATGGCCAGGTCACAACGAACACAAAGGCTCAGAGAAATTTGGGGGAGGGGACCCACTGGAACAGCTGTTGGAAGACAGATGGTAGCCTCCCATCAAGGCCATCCAGCGTGCTCTTTAAGGTTCACAGGATATGGCTCTCCCGCCCACAGGCACACGGCTTAAAGTCCCATCCGATGGAAGGCGGCCTTTCCAAGCCCTTTGGTGTGCCCTACTGACCGTGAGTAGGGCAGAGAGTTTTGTGAAGGAAAATCTCAATGCTGACCCATCTGGGATTCGAACCTGGGAACTGCAGATTACGAACTTGCCGTCATACTGACTGAGCTGCCGACTTCCCCTACTTGGCGACCACTGCTAGAACAAGCCCAGCTCCACAGAAGCGTAAGTGGCGCCGCTCTACGGAATTTTGTCGAAGCCGAACGCGGCAAATTGGTGTTCACCCACAAAAACAACTGTAACGCCCTATCTGCTCATGCGCAGTGCAATCGCTTTAGCACCCTGCCACTATGGTTTGTCTTAATCTTCAAATATTTAATGTGATTTAATTAGTGTTATTCAATGAGTATTCACAAGAGAGTATTATTTTTTATATTTTATATTTTTGATATTCCACAAGAGAGTATCTCGTTTGAAAGGTACTAACGGTCTGCCCCACGAGAAGGCAAGGTCGGACATTAGGTGGCCGGTTCTATGCATCATCACCAGCTCTCCTTCCAGTGACTACCTAGCTACCATATATAGATGTTTTAATTGAAATTGCATCTCTTAAAATTTCACTGCCAGCTATGTATTCTTAAAATATTTAGTAATTAATTCTTAAATATTCAATAATACAAGATGGTCCAAAAATAACGCCCTTTTTGTATGTTATTATTGTTATATTTGCATATATACAATTCCATTAAAATTATGTAATTTTCTTATAAATTTTAGTTTCTACTACTAAATCTCTATTATCTCCGCAAAATTCCCCGCCGTGCCCACGGTCAGTAGGGGACGCCGATGGGCTTGGAAAGGCCGCCGTCCGTCAGATGGGACGTTAAGCCGTTGCTCCGTGTGAGGGAGAGCCATACCCTCTGCACGTTAAAGAACAAGTTGGATGGCCTTGAGGGGAGGCTACCATCTGTCTCCCAACAGCTGTTCCAGTGGGTCCCCTCCCCCAACCTTCTCTGAGCCTTCGGGATCCTTGTGACCTGGCCAATTAGCCCATGGTGTGCAAAAGAGTGCCGCTCAGAGGTAAAAGAACCTAAGGTTAAAGAACACGCTGGATGGCCTTGACGGGAGGCTACCATCTGTCTCCCAACAGCTGTTCCAGTGGGTCCCCTACCCGAACCTTCTCTGAGCCTTCGGGGTCCATGTGACCTGGCCATTTAGCCCATGAGTGTGCAAAAAAGTGCCGCTCAGGGGTAAAACAACCCAACGTTAAAGAATATGCTGGATGGCCTTGACGGGAGGCTACCATCTGTCTCCCAACAGCTGTTCCAGTGGGTCTCCTCCCCCAACCTTCTCTGAGCCTTCGAGGTCCATGTGACCTGGCCATTTAGCCCATGGTGTGCAAAAGAGTGCCGCTCAGAGGTAAAACAACCCAACTAACTCTCTAATTTTCTATTTCAGATTTAAAATTCAATTTTGTTTCAGATATAGTAGATGGGCAAGTATTTTCGTTTAACGAAAGAAGAAAGAGTAAATGAAAAAAAGGGTGTTACTTTTGAACCCCATTGTATTTTAATAAACCCATAAAGAGAAAATTATGTTCAATTACGTTGTTCTAAATTGAATGGTTTGTAGTTAAATTTTGGAGAAATCAAATTGCTTAAAATATTATTTGGAGAAAAAAATTGCTTAAATATTAAATTATTCTACTTTGTCTCTTCCTTTGTTCAACGTTTGCGTCGAGGTCTCTCTAGTCTGGCGGACTAATTAAAGAGGATTTTAAGAGCCACGTTAGTATTCAGGTTTCAATGAGTTCAGAATCAATATTTTTTAGAGTTTTCCTAAAGATATAGGGTTGGGTTGGGTTGTTTTACCTCTGAGCTGCACTTTTTTGCACACCATGGGCTAAATGGCCAGGCCACAAGGACCCCGAAGGCTGAGAGAAGGTTGGGGGAGGGGACCCACTGGAACAGCTGTTGGGAGACAGATGGTAGCCTCCCGTCAAGGCCATCCAGCGTGTTCTTTAACGTGCACAGGGTATGGCTCTCCCGCACACAGGGCCACTGCTTTACGTCCCATCCGACGGACGGCGGCATTTTCAAGCTCATCGGTGTCCCCTACTGTCCGTGGGCAGGGCGTGGAATTTTGCGGAGATAAATCTCAAAGCTGACCCAGCTGGTACTCGAACCTGGGAACTACAGATTACGAGCCTGGCGCGCTACAGACTGAGCCACCCCCGCCCCTCAAAAATATAGGGAGTGCAAATATTCCATCTTACCCTTACTGCGGGTGTCCGTGTAATTCTAGCTGGGTCAGAGTTGAGATTTTTCGCCGCAAAATTCCCCGCCTTGCCCACGGTCAGTATGGAATACCGATGGGCTTGGAAATGCCGCCGTCCTTCGGATGGGACGTTAATCCGTGGTTCTGTGTGCGGGAGAGCCATACCGTGTGCACGTTAAAGAACACGCTGGATGACCTTGACGGGAGTCTACCATCTGTCTCCCAACAGCTGTTCCAGTGGGTCCCCTCCCCCAACCTTCTCTGAGTCTTCGGGTCCATGTGACCTGGCCATTTAGCCCATGGTGTGCAAAAAAGTGCCGCTCAGAGGTAAAACAACCCAACCCGGGTAATTCTAAAAAAAATAATAAAATAAATAAATACCCCCTCAAGCAGCTGCTTGCCACAGAGGTCTGACAGGAGCATGTCAGTTTATATGCCACAGTAGGAGATCTGAGAGGATGGCAGGACCTCAGCAGAAAAAGGACACACACATTCATGCCTAAATCCGGGACTCGAACCCAGGTCCCTTAGATCAATAGCCAAGCGTGCTAACCACTCGGCAGGCGAGGGTTATTTAATGTTTCTTAGGAGAATTTTTTGTGTCAAACATTTGGTTTCAAAAGCATAAAAACAATCCATACATTCGCATTTTGTCCATTCAATATTCATATTTTAGCCATTTAATATCCATATTTTAAACACTTAATACTTATATTTTGGTCATTTAATAATCATATTTTGAACACTTAATATTTATATTTTGGTCATTTAATAATCATATTTTGTCCATTTAATATATTTTGGCCACTTAATATTCATATTTTTTCCATTCAATATTTATGTTTTGTCCATTTAATAATCATTTTTGCCCACTTAATATTCGCATTTTAACATTTAATATTCATATTTTGTCCATTTTTCATATTTTAGCCATTCAATATTCATATTTTGTCCATTTAATATTCATATTTTGTCCATTTAATATTCATATCTTTGTCCATTTAATGTTCATATTTTGAAGTATTTCTGTCCAATACCTGCCAAGTAAAGTTTGAGTTATTTAACTCTCTGTGTTGATTTTAGTCATTGATGTAATCTGGGGAAATATCACTGCGGGAATGTTCGCTGCAATGAAAAGTCTTTCCTCTGTAATGCATCATCCTTTCTCCGTAATGTATCGACCTTTTTCTTCAATGCAAAGTCCTTCATCTATTCTGTATCGCCCTTCCTCTGTAATGCAAAGTCCTTCATCTATTCTGCATCGCCCTTCCTCTGTAATGCAAAGTCCTTCATCTACTCTGCATCGTCCTTCCTCTGTAATGCAAAGTCCTTCATTTATTCTGCATCGTCCTTCCTCTGTACTGCAAAGTCCTTCATCTATTCTGCATCGTCCTTCCTCTGTAATGCAAAGTCCTTCATCTATTCTGCATCGTCCTTCCTCTGTACTGCAAAGTCCTTCATCTATTCTGCATCGTCCTTCCTCTGTAATGCAAAGTCCTTCATCTATTCTGCATCGTCCTTCCTCTGTAATGCAAAGTCCTTCATCTATTCTGCATCGTCCTTCCTCTGTACTGCAAAGTCCTTCATCTATTCTGCATCGTCCGTCCTCTCTAATGCAAAGTCCTTCATCTATTCTGCATCGTCCTTCCTCTCTAATGCAAAGTCCTTCATCTATTCTGCATCGTCCTTCCTCTGTACTGCAAAGTCCTTCATCTATTCTGCATCGTCCTTCCTCTGTAATGCAAAGTCCTTCATCTATTCTGCATCGTCCTTCCCCTGTAATGCAAAGTCCTTCATCTATTCTGCATCGTCCTTCCTCTGTAATGCAAAGTCCTTAATCTATTCTGCATCGTCCTTCCTCTGTAATACAAAGTCCTTCATCTATTCTGCATCGTCCTTCCTCTGTACTGCAAAGTCCTTCATCTATTCTGCATCGTCCTTCCTCTGTAATGCAAAGTCCTTCATCTATTCTGCATCGTCCTTCCTCTGTAATGCAAAGTCCTTCATCTATTCTGCATCGTCCTTCCTCTGTAATGCAAAGTCCTTCATCTATTCTGCATCGTCCTTCCTCTGTAATGCAAAAACCTTCATCTATTCTGCATCGTCCTTCCTCTGTAATGCATAGTTCATTTTTCCGCTGTAGTGCACAATCCTCCCTCAGTAGCGCACAGTCCTCTCTGTGCAATGCATCGTCCTTCCTCTGTAATGCATCATCCTTCCTCTGTAATGCGTCGTCCTTCCTCTGTAATGCATCATCCTTCCTATGTAATGTGTCGTCCTTCCTCTGTAATGCATCATCCTTCCTCTGTAATGCGTCGTCCTTCCTCTGCATCTGCGGTTTGTCGATGGTATTTAGAAGATATCGATCGTCTTTTAAACACGATGAAAGCAGCGAAAACATTGCATAAAAAATTCCAAAAGAGGCTCTAATATGTTGTTCAAAAAAATAAAATTTGCTGATTTTTTCAATATATATTATAGTAGTGATAAGGTAATCAGATTTTTATTTTCGTAATCAATATCAAAAGGCACGTCTGATTTCATCGAAGGAACATAATAAATGTTTGCTTCTGTTAATTAGTTTTTTTTTTATCTTTGCAGACCGTCCAAGGTCAGTCTTCTACAGATCGAGATTTCAACTTGACCCATCACGTGATTCCCAATTCGAGCCTGCTGACCAGCGGCAACGTCACCGGCATCTTCCAACTGTCTTCTGGCGACAACGGTGACGTGGTAGCTCTCGTGCTGTACGCCGTTCTCTCCGTCCTGGGCACCACCGTCAATATCTTCGAGATCAGCTCTCTCATCATCCAGGAGAACCTCCGTCACCATGGCAACGTGTTCCTGGCCAACCAGGCACTGTCCAACCTGCTGACGGGAGGCTACCATCTGTCTCCCAACAGCTGTTCCACTGGGTTCCCTCCCCCAACCTTCTCTGTGCCTTCGGGGTACATGTGACCTGGCCATTTAGCCCATGGTGTGCAGAAAAGTGCCGCTCAGAGGTACAACAACCCAACGTTAAAGAACACGCTGGATGGCCTTGACGGGAGGCTACCATCTGTCTCCCAACAGCTGTTCCAGTGGGTCCCTCCCCCAACCTTCTCTGAGCCTTCGGGGTCCATGTGACCTAGCCATTTAGCCCATGGTGTGCAAAAAAGTGCCGCTCAGAGGTACAATAACCCAACGTTAAAGAACACGCTGGATGGCCTTGACGGGAGGCTACCATCTGTCTCCCAACAGTTGTTCCAGTGGGTCCCCTCCCCCAACCTTCTCTGAGCCTTCGGGGTCCATGTGACCTGGCCATTTAGCCCATGCTGTGCAAAAAAGTGCCGCTCAGAGGTAAAACAACCCAACCCAGTATTGATTTCACATTATTTGGACGACACAAGACGCTTCTTGAATTTAATGCAGAAAAGAACCGAATGGTTTTGAATCATTCAGACAAAGATATAATTGTTCTTTAACATTCGCTCTTTTTGGTCAAGAATTATAGTTCTGTTTAGAACTAACAAGAATAACTTTGCATTATATTTGTGTTCTCTTTCTGCTGAGGAGTATTAAACTGACAAGGCTTCTGTCAAACCTCTGTGGCAAGCAGCTGCTTGAAGGTCTTTTATTATTATTATTATTTATATCTCTAGAAAACCAATAATCATTATTTGAGTTTTATAAAGTTTTAATTTTCTTGGACGATGAAATTTTGAGAGTTGGTTAATAAGGTCGTTAAGATCTTGGGCTTAAAATTCAAGAATAAAACGTTTTTTTTGGTAATTTTTTTATCTTGAATTTTTGTAACCGTTCTCTGTGAACATTCTTAGAACTTTAAACTTTTACGAAAAAAAAATAGAAATATGCAAACTACATGAAGGATTATAAAGCAGATGGTAATGCTTTAAAAGGTCATGTTTTTTACATCAGTTTCAAACGGTTTTTTGATAATTTTTTCTTTTCAAACAAAATATCGATAACCTAAAAGAGGGGTTGTTTTTATTTCTGAGAGGCAGTTTTTTGCACACCATGGGATAAATGGCCAGGTCACAAGGACCCCGAGGACTCAGAGAAAGTTGGGGGAGGATACTTTATGGTAGCCTCCCATCAAGGCCATCCAGAGTGTTCTTAAACTTGCACATGGTGGCTATCCAGCACACGGGGCCACGGCGTAACGTCCTCTCTGCCGGGTGGCGGCCTTTTCAAACTCATTGGTGTCCCCCTACTGACTGAGGACAAGGCAAGGGATTTTTTCTGAGATAAATCTCAACTATTGCCCAGGAGGAACTCGAACCTTGGGAACTGCAGATTACGGGTTTGCCACCTTACCAACTGGGCCACCTCCTCCCCTATGAAGAGGTTACTTGGATACATATCGATTAAACATATCGATGATATCACACTGCAAATGTAGTGTAAAACAGTGCAAAAAATGGTTTTCATAAGACACTGACATTTCCTTCATTTGTTAAGGCCACTGAGTTTGAAAGGACATGCTGTATTTTTTTTCTGCCAATGAAGTTTATCCACCACATATTTTCACGAGTTTATATTAGAATATCCTCTCAATTATCTCTCATTTGTAGTTTTTAATACATTTAGATAATATAAAAAAATGACTCCATACTCCCCAAGACAATGCTACGTTGCAGAAATCGAATATGATGAACAGAGATGTGGAGTTTGAAATTCTATCACACACACACTTAGAGGTTTAAGCTTAGCCCCATATAATTTTAATTTTACAGTCGTTCAAAAAAATATCCGAACACTATGGTTGATTACAGAATTCAGATAAAATATCTGGCAACGATTTTTTTTGGAAATCAGTGATCTGGCAACTCTCGTGTCACGTGATTACAGAATTCGAGAAAAATATCTGGAGCGTGTACAGCAACTGTACACGCTCCAGTTACCGTTCACAGCAAACTGGAGCGTATCCAGTTGCTGCACACGCTCCAGTTTGCCGTGAACGGTAACTGCACACGCTCAATATTTCCGTGAGTGATCCCACACGATCTAGTATCAAAATCATATGACCATCTACAGTCGCTCAAAAAAGTATCCGAACACTATGGTTGACTACAGAATTCAGAAAAAATATCTGGCAAAGATTTTTTTTAGAAAATAGTGATCTGGCAACATTCGTGTCACGTGTCACGTGACACGAAGGTTGCCAGATCACTATTTTCTAAAAAAAATCTTTGTCAGATATTTTTTCTGAATTCTGTAATGAAACATAGTGTTCGGATATTTTTTGAACGACTGTATCTTTGAAATAACATCACACATTTTTAAGTGAAAATAAACTATTTTTTTCTAGTTTGATACGCTTGAAAAAAATTGTATTTTTTTAATTAAGAAAGTCCGGCATTTTTTGCATTTTTTTAGTGGCGATTTTTGAACTTTTTAATTACAGAAATTAGTTTTGTTTTCAACCACGACTGAGTTTAACGTTTTTTGTCACTTTGACGTAAGTTTGTTTGTGGAAAGTGATCTGTGAAAAATTTGTGCGAAAAATCGATTGTAATTTAATTGTAAAATTGGATAAACAAAAATCTGTAATTTAAAAAAAAAAGAGTTTGCAAAAAAGTGTTGTCAGATGTATCGAATGTCAGTTGATGTGTTTTTTTTTATGGACTTTGGATTTCGATGTCGAGTCGTCTGCTGAAATGCTAAGATGAAATTGTGTAATTGCATGCGCTTCGATATCAACGACGAAATTGCCTAAGTTGTAAGTGCCACTAAAAGTGCCTGAGTTGAAATTGTTTGAAAGCGAAACGAATTTTCTCTGCTTTTTAAAATTATCCTCTTGAAGGGTTGGTGCTTTCATTTAATTTAAATATCCAGTCACACGTAATTAAACATTTTTTTTTAAGATTTATACTTTCAGTTCTGCATCTGTAGATCAGTATAGATATACGTATATTGGACAAAAATTACACTTAAGTTTAGTGGTTGAAGTATCGTGCCTCAAGGCTGCTAGAGGGTTGGGTTGTTTTACCTCTGAGCGGCACTATTTTGCACACCATGGGCTAAATGGCCAAGTCACATGGACCCCGAAGGCTCAGAGAAGGTTGGGGGAGGGGACCCACTGTAACAGCTGTTGGGAGACAGATGGTAGCCTCCCGTCAAGGCCAATCAGCGTGTTCTTTAACTTGCACAGGGTATGGCTCTCCCGCACACGGGGTCACGGTTTAACGTCCCATCCGAAGGGCGGCGGGCTTTCCAAGCCCATCGGTGTCCCCTACCGACCATGGGCAGGGCGGGGAATTTTGCGGAGATAAATCTCAACGCTGACCCAGCTGGGACTCGAACCTGGGAACTATAGATTACGAGCCTGGCGCGCTACCGACTGAGCCACCCGCGCCCCATGTATGTATGCAGAGCACTAGTTACGTTTGAAGTAAAGAGAATTAAATTTTGGAATATTGAATATCGTTTGGTCAACATTAGTTTCATTTGAGGGATTTTTTCAAGAGTAGGGAGTTAAAAATAAATATCAACTAGAAATCAGGCCCGAAACCAGATAACAATCAGGTGGGGGAGGGGGTAAGAACCACAAACGAGAAAAAAAATGTAAAAGGGTGGGGCCAAGACACTTGATATCCAATGCAGTAATATTTCCACCTTCGTTTTAGGATTTTTTAAAAAATATTTTTGAAAAATGCATGAAATATAAAAAAGTTTAATTATTTTTCTGCCTCTATTACCCTTGCTAGCATTCTGAGGGGAGAAAGGTCCCATCCCCCCCCCCTGTAGATCCGCCTTGATAGAAATCAATCTCTTGATTTTTATACCATCATTCTGACTTCTATTTGACCTTGAATGAGACGCCAGATCCGAAATTCCTCTTACTTCTGAGTTCTGATGTCTGAAATGCCCTGATTCGCAAAATTTTTAGCTCTATCGGTATACTGGAATTTGACCTTTGACCTTGAAGGGCCCATTGCATCAAAAATCGCATAACATTTCAGAGATCTACGACTGAAAATACTCCTAGGCACCAATTTTTAGACCTCCAGAGCAGATAGATCTGAATTTGACTCTGGATCCATCGCATCCAAATTTTCGCAACTTTTCTGAAATCGTGAGACTTTCTGGATTCTGAGACTTCGAAGAATCAGTTCCTAGCTCTCTTACACCAGTAGATCTAAACTTGACCTATGACCTCGAAGGACCTTCCGGATCCGAAATTTCGGAATATTTCAGTGATCTACACCCAAAACACCAACTTTCACGTTTTTAGCAGCCGTAGACCAGGTTTGACGTCCGCGTTGGCTTCAATTTGACCCCTAGAAGGACAAGTGGGAGGTCAAATTTCGGATATTTCTATCATTTCTGCATCATAGTTACAATTAGCGTGATCCTCTGGGTTGGGTTGTTTTACCTCTGAGCGGCACTATTTTGCACACCATGGGCTAAATGGCCAGGCCACAAGGACCCCGAAGGCTCAGAGAAGGTTGGGGGAGGGGACCCACTGGAACAGCTGTTGGGAGACAGATGGTAGCCTCCCGTCAAGGCCATCCAGCGTGTTCTTTAACGTTGGGTTGTTTTACCTCTGAGCGGTACTTTTTTTGCACACCATGGGCTAAATGGCCAGGCCACAAGGACCCCGAAGGCTCAGAGAAGGTTGGGGGAGGGGACCCACTGGAACAGCATTTAGGAGAAAGATGGTAGCCACCCGTCAAGGCCATCCAGCGCGTTCTTTAACGTGCACAGTTTATGGCTCTCCCGCACACTGGACCACGTCTTAACGTTCTATCCGACGGACGGCGGCCTTTTCAAGCCCATCGGTGTCCCCTGCTGACCGTGGGCAGGACGGGGAATTTTGCGGAGATAAATCTCAACGCTGACCCAGCTGGGACTCGAACCTGGGAACTAAAAATTAAGAGCCTGGCGCGCTACCGACTGAGCCACCCCTTGTGAGGAATATAGCAACAGACTATTTTTTTTGCACATTCCATTTTACTACTTCATTTGATACTTTGAATAATTAATCGTGACTATGTTCAATTAAGTTTTTTTTTTTTATACAGACAAGGGATAATATGAAAAATATCTCTATAGTAATTGCCCGGATGGAATGCATAGTGAAATATTATCTGAAAAAGAAACTGTTAACATCAGTGCCTTCTTGTCTTCAATTGCTTTTTTTTATGATGGGAACACATCTGATTTCTTTAGAAATCTTAGAGTTTAAGCATAAAACGCAATTTTTATCTCTACTTAAATGACTTTTTTAAACATATTACTGCCCGACTGACTGTCTATTTCTGAAGATATTTTATTTGCAATATATTGGGAGGTAAACCTTTGAATCTTGGCAACGGGCTTGATGGATTTTCAGCTGTCAAGTTTTTTAAGTGACAAGATTCGTCGAAGTTCACTGGGGAAAATCGCGCCTGCAAATGCGAAAGTAGTTGCAAAAAATATTTGCATCATTATAGATATTATCTCTAGGAATATAGAACACTGCATTCCAATATGTACAGTCGCTCAAAAAAGTATCCGAACACTATGGTTGATTACAGAATTCAGAAAAAACATCTGGCAACGATTTTTTTTAGAAATTAGTGATCTGGCAACCTTCGTGTCACGTGACACGAAGGTTGCCAGATCACTAATTTCTTTAAAAAAATCGTTGCCAGATATTTTTTCTGAATTCTGTAATCAACCATAGCGTTCGGATACTTTTTTGAGCGACTGTACGAGGTATTTTGATATAAGTTTCAGAGACCTAACTCTAAGAGAATTTAATAGAAGTAGAGAAATATTAATCGCAATGTGGGGAATTAGTTGTTTTGTATATTACTAGTTTAGCTACATTTCATTGAACACCCTTGTTAATTATTCCTTTATACGTTTAAAATATCATATTTCGTAAATCATGTGAGTTAATATCATCTAATAGCCCAATAAATAAGTTATGCAGTATTCTGCACTTATACTTTCTAAAATAAAAAAGAAAGTAGATAAAAAAACATATAGAATCATGTTTTATCCTGTTTTTTTTTTGAAATTTCGTCATTTCCTGTATATAATTGTGCTATGAGTTATTTCAACTTGCCCAAACCAACTCGTGAGAGTTATATTTAAGTGGCACATATCGAATTATGTAAAAAAATCTCAATATCAGCGTCCGATTTCCATTACTCCACCTGTATAGTCGCTCAAAAAAGTATCCGAACGCTATGGTTCATTACAGAATTCAGAAAAAATATCTGGCAAAGATTTTTTTTAGAAATTAGCGATCTGCCTAATTTCTAAAAGTGATCTGGCAACCTCCGTGTACACGAAGGTTCTCAGATCAGTAATTTCTTTTAAAAAATCGCGTACACGTTTGCCAGAACACTAATTTCTAAAAAAAAATGGTGTACATGAAAGTTGCCAGATCACTAATTTAAAAAAAATTGTATACACGAAGGTTGTCATATTACAAATTTCTAAAAAAAATTGTATACACGAAGGTTGCCAGATCACTAATTTGTAAAAAAAATCTTTGCCAGATATTTTTCTGAATTCTGTAATCAACCATAGCGTTCGGACACTCTTTTGAGCGAATGTACAATTCTGGAAAATTGCATTAGCTATGTGAAAGTGTTTATTCGGTGTAACGACGACACTGAAATGCTTTTTACTTTCCTATGAACTTGCACGTGATGCCTTGCACCAAACTCTTCATATCAGCCTTTTTGAACATTTTGATAATTAAGAATTTAAGAAATTGCTGGTGAAAATGTAAGATGCGCCCAAATATAATACTCATTGTCTCTTAAAAGAAGATTCTGCCGTTGAGAAAGCAAGTGCATTAAATCCACGAGCAGAATAAAGTCTTTGAGTTTCTATTTACCAATTGTTTCACAATAAAGTATTGCTTAAATGGCTGTTATGGATCAATGTCTCATATGTCCATATTTATATATCTATTTTTGATGTTGGAAATTTGCTTCACAAAGTGCTTTTAATCGCACTGCATCTGCTGTACAGACTGCCTACATCACTGTATCATAAACATTTTATTTGTCGATTTGTTTCTGTGTCAGTTTATTACCTAAACTAGGGTTGTTGGGTTGGGTTGTTTTACCTCTGAGCGGCACTTTTTTGCACACCATGGGCTAAATGGCCAGGTCACATGGACCCCAAAGGCTCAGAGAAGGTTGAGGGAGGGGACCCACTGGAAGAGCTGTTGGGAGACAGATGGTAGCCTCCCGTCAAGGCCATCCAGCGTGTTCTTTAACGTGCACAGGGTATGGCTCTCCCACACACGGGGCCACGGCTTAACGTCCCATCCGACGGACGGCGGCCTTTCCAAGCCCATCGGTGTCCCCTACTGACAGTGGGCAGGGCGGGGAATTTTTCCGGAGATAAATCTCAACGCTGACCCAGCTGGGACTCGACCCTGGGAACTGCAGATTACGAGTCTGACGCGCTACCGACTGTTTAATTCGAACTAACGAATTATTGGGAAAATGAAAATAGTACAAAATTATTCATACTTATCAGTAGTGTCACGCCCCCTTATTAATAACTGACCACGGCCTCTTATTAACAATTAATGACTCATATTTCATAATTCATATTTAATTACTTAACCCCTTAGTGTCGCCCCCCTTTATTAAAAATCCCGCCATTTTGATCGCAATCTCCCGAATAAGTTCCGCCATTTTGGTTTATACCCTCATCCGAAATTTCTAAGTCCAGAGTTCGCCATCTTGGTTCCCGCCATTTTAAATACTGACGTCACCACAAACTCCCAATATTTTCCAAGTCCCACGTCCGCCATCTTGGTCCCCACCATTTTGAATTCTGACGTCTCCACAAACTCCCCCGATTTTGCCGTTCGTCCGTCATCTTGGTTTCTACCCTCATCCAATTTTTTTTCTGTCCAGAGTCCGCCATCTTGAATCCTGACGTCACCACAAACTCCTGAGGGGACGTGGTCAGTGACGTCATAGGTGGATTTGGGTTGTTTTACTTCTGAGCGGCACTTTTTTGCACACCATGGGCTAAATGGCCAGGTCACAAGGACCCCGAAGGCTCAGAGAAGGTTGAGGAAGGGGACCCACTGGAACAGCTGTTGGGAGACAGATGGCAGCCTCCCGTCAAGGCCATCCAGCGTGTTCTTTAACGTGCACAGGGTATGGCTCTTCCGCACACGGGGCCACGGCTTAACGTCCCATCCGATGGACGGCGGCCTTTCCGAGCCCATCGGTGTCCCCTACTGACCGTGGGCAGGGCGGGGAGTTTTCCGGAGATAAATCTCAACGCTGACCCAGCTGGGACTCGAACCTGGGAACTGCAGATTACGAGCCTGGACAGAGTCACGGATTTAACGTGACTCTGTTTTTCTCATCTTACAGACGGCGACCTTTCCGAGTCCACCAATGTCCCCTTTTTCACCAAGGGAAGGGGGTTAAGCAAAGATAAATTTCAACCCTGGCATAGTTGGGACTCGAACTTGGGAACTGCAAGTTAAGAGATAGAATCTCTACCAACCTACCGCTCCATGCATTTCTTAAAAAGATATAAGACATGTAATTATAGGTTCTTTATTACATGCCAGTCAGGAAAGGGGTATCTTTAAGTACTCTTATTTCATTCTGAGCTGGGATGATGGCAACATTGTGTCTCCAAGCACAGACCTGTGCAGCCACCGACAGCCAAGTTCTCTCCAAGCCATGACACTATCACAGCAGTAGATATCGTTGTCTTGTGTTCATGAATGTTCGTGGTGTTCATGAATATTTCCTCCTGCCTCCAGTTGTTATGACGTCTGCATCAGTTTAAATGATTCCTACCCTGGGGGCGGGAATGTTTCAATCGATACTGTGAGAGGCTCGTAATCAGTAGTTCCCAGATTAGAGCCCTAGCTAGGCCAGGGTTGACATTTTTCTCTTCTAAATTCCCGCCCTGCCAATAGTGGGCACTGATGGGCTTCGATGGGCCATCGTCCGTCGGATGAGATGTTAAGTGTGTGTTGGAGAGCCATACTCTGCGCACACTAAACAACAGGCCTGACTGCCTTGACGGGTTGTGTTGTTTTACCTCTGAGCGGCACTTTTTTGCACACCATGGGCTAAATGGCCGGGTCACATGGAACCCGAAGGCTCAGAGAAGGTTGGGGGAGGGGACCCACTAAAACAGCTGTTGGGAGACAGATGGTAGCCTCCCGTCAAGGCCATCCAGCGTGTTCTTTAACGTGCACAGGGTATGGCTCTTCCGCACACGGAGCCACGACTTAACGTCCCATCCGACGGACGGCCGCCTTTTCAAGCCCATCGGTGTCCCCTACTGACCGTGGGGAGGGCGGGGAATTTTGCGGAGATAAATCTCAACGCTGACCCAGCTGGGAATCGAACCTGGGAACTACAGATTACGAGCTTGGCGCGCTACCGACTGAGCCACCCCCGCCCCGCCTTGACGGGAGTCTACCCTCTGTTTCCTAACAGCTGTCCAGTGAGCATCCTCCTCCAAATGTCTCTGAGCCTTCAGGGTCCTTGCGACCTGGCCATTTCGCCCATTGTGTAAAAAAAGTGCCGCTCAGAGGTAAAACAATCCAACTTGTGTTTTTAGATACATGGAAGAAATGAATATATATTCACCTATTCCCATCAAAGTAATCCTGCCTATTCGTACAATAACTAAATTATTTTTCTTAATAAAACCCTTCTTCGTAAAACAGGTAGTAAAATGAGGTAGAGTGTTTGAAATATTATAATTTTCTCGTTAAAATTTTCTCAACGAGAAAATTTTAAAATCTCAAACACTTTACAATATTTGGTATATTATAATAAATTGCAATATCTGTATCACTGCACGATAACATTTTTAATACCGTTATATTTTATACTATTATAGATATTTTCAGTAAAAATAATCCCGAGTCTCTTATTTGTATAAACTGCCAACAGATGGCAGCAGGCACTTCTCGTATCAACCGTAAAAAAAGAACTATCCTGATAAATGCAGACACCTATATACATCGATATGCTCCAGGGAGCAAAACTGAAACATACTTTGACGTACATGTTCGCAAGATGACTAAATATATTAATGATGTTAGGCAGTTTCAAACACGCATCCTAGGTCTCCCCCTCTTTCTGAGGCCTTTAGGCACACTGTTCATAACCCTATTCGCCAATCTATAATTATTCATACGGGCAACATGGCCAAACCAACGGATTCTCTCTCTGCACAATATGCTTGCTTAAAGGAGGTTGCAGACTCCTTTGCCTAACCTCATCATTAGTTACAAAGTTAAACCACCTAATACCCAAGATACTGCGTAAGCATCTAGAATCAAAAGCATCTAGTTTCCTGTTATCTTATTTACAAAGTGTCCAAGTTTCACTACCATAACTAACCCTAGAAAGAACCAAACTATTATACAGTCATTAGACTGTATAATTAGTAATAATATAATAAGTCACTAATATTAATTAGTCTTTAGGTGTATACGCCTATTTCTCCACACTCTCCATAGATTCTTAAAAGTCCCGGCAGCAATCCCTATTCGTCTGTTAATCTGATGCCGCACATCACAAAAAGTTGTCCAGATCAGTAGGCCACACTAATCTGGCAGCTCTCCATTTCCGTTCACTTCCACAAGAGAGTAGCTCTTTTGAAAGGTACTAACGGTCTGCACCACGAGAAGGCGAGGTCGGACATTAGGTGCTAGGCCTGGCCGGTTCTATGCATCATCAGAGGGGATTGGTGCATAGCTCTCCTTCCAGTGACTACCTAGCTACCATTTACAGACCACTATTACTCCTCCCCAAAAGTCAGAGTCAGTACCAACTTTCGTAATGAAGTCACCTAGAACAAAGGTAATATCTCCTTTCTTGACAGAATTCAAAATTTGAATTCTGTAATTTTGAAAAAAAAAAAATTCATATCTACAACAACAAAAAAACAGGGCTATAATTATCCTAAATATAGCTCTTACTTGGATGCAACAATTACCTTATGCCCTTTGGGCACGTATATGACTTGGAAAACAAATGAAGAGGCGCGTTTATTAAACAAAAAAAATTATAATAATAGTTATTTGAAGCTATAACTCAAGCGGTAGGAAAATCTACGAACCGAAATGTAAACTACATGAAAAATTTCATGCTACTGCTACTATGTAAAAAAAATGAAATATTTTAACTCATGAATGAAATGAAAAAAACTTCGATAAATTGTATTAGAATACTGTCCTTAGTATTTATTGAAGTAGAATGTCGTGAAACTAAGTTCGAGTTATTCAAAAATCAATTTGACACTTGGCGGATTTGATTAGGTTGTTCTGTTGTTTTACCTCTGAGGGGCACTTTTTGCATAGAATGGGCTAATGGCCAGGTCACAACGAACACAAAGGCTCAGAGAAATTTGGGGGAGGGGACCCACTGGAACAGCTGTTGGAAGACAGAACGTAGCCTCCCATCAAGGCCATCCAGCGTGCTCTTTAACGTTCACAGGATATGGCTCTCCCGCCCACAGGCACACGGCTTAAAGTCCCATCCAATCGAAGGCGGCCTTTCCAAGCCGTTTGGTGTCCCCTACTGACCGTGAGTAGGGCAGAGAGTTTTGTGAAGATAAATCTCAATGCTGACCCATCTGGGATTCGAAACTGGGAACTGCAGATTACGAACTTGTCGCCATACTGACTGAGCTACCAACTTCCCTTACTTGGCTACCACTGCTAGGACAAGCCCAGCTCCGCAGAAGCGTAAGTGGCGCCGCTCTGCGGAATTTTGTCGAAGTCGAACGCGGCAAATTGGTGTTCACCCACAAAAACAACTGTAACGCCCTATCTGCGCATGCGCAGTGCGATCTCTTTAGCACGCTGCCACTATGGTTTGGTACTCTTCAAATATTTAATGGTACTCTTCAAATATTTAATGTGATCTAATTAGTGTTATTCAATGAGTATTCACAAGAGAGTATTATTTTTTATATTTGATATTTTTGATATTCCACAAGAGAGTATCTCGTTTGAAAGGTACTAACGGTCTGCACCACGAGAAGGCGAGGTCGGACATTAGGTGGCCGGCCGGTTCTATGCATCATCACAGGAGATTGGTGCATAGCTCTCCTTCCAGTGACTACCATGCTACCATATACAGATGTTTTAATTGAAATTGCATCTCTTAAAATTTTACTGCCAGCTATGTATTCTTAAAATATTTAGTAATTAATTCTTAAATATTCAATAATACAAGATGGTCCAAAAATCACGCCCTTTTTGTATGTTATTATTGTTATATTTGCATATATACAATTCCATTAAAATTATGCAATTTTCTTATAAATTTTAGTTTCTACTACTAAATCTCTATTATCTCCGCAAAATTCCCCGCCTTGCCCACGGTCAGTAGGGGACGCCGATGGGCTTGGAAAGGCCGCCGTCCGTCGGATGGGACGTTAAGCCGTGGCCCCGTGTGCGGGAGAGGAATTTTCGCCATTTTGGCACGAACTCACAGCCAACCCTTTGTCTGCTACTGGCAGTGGTACAGTGCCCTGCTCTGTTTTTTCACTTCCGTCATCAATTTCCTCTTCATTGCCATCGAGAACTTGTTGCGCGCGAGGCGCAAGGCAGCCGACAGCAAAGCCTACGTGATCTGCTGCGGCGTGAGGGTCGTGGTGGTCGTCGTGTTCTTCACGTGGATCGTTTCCACGGGTTGGGTGGTGCTGCTCATCTTCTTCGAAAAGGGCAGGGATGTGTGCAGCAAGAAGTATGGACACAGCATCATCTTCCTCTTGTTTCTCGTGCCTGTGTTCCTCACGGTGTGCACCTTCGGCAGGGCGATGCATACGTACAAGCGCTACCTGCAAGAGCTCGAGATGAAACAGTGTCTCGAGAGCAGGGAGGAGAATTTACATCGGCAGCTGTTCAAGAGCAATGCCTTAGCATATCTGCTCTTCCTCTGCTTTTGGCTGCCGTTTGCCATCGCCGTAACCATAGCAACCTCTGATCCGCGAACAGGAGGTGAGCAGGATGATGTCGTCACCACAACGATCACAAGCATCGGCGAAGTCGACTCGCCGAACACTGTGGAAACTCTCTTGGCCATAGCGCAAACCTACAGCTGCTTCTGTGGGTTAGTGTATGCTTTCACTAACGGGTCCTTTGGACAAGCCTTCGTGTACTTGACAAGGTACTTCTGTTGCAAAGCACATCCGGAGTTTACAAAGAGTACGTTTGAGGAGAAACCACGAGGTACTGTGCGAGTTCATATTGGCATGGAGACCAGAGTGGGAGAGAGGAGCAACAGAACCAACAAGTTGATGGCTGCCATGATGCACGACAGTCCTCAGAGAGGTAGAGCAGTTGACCACTTCCTCTGAAGAACATTTCAAGTCGCAGTTCTTGATTTACCTCTCCTTTGTAATTAGGAAAAACTCTCGAAAGCAAATTATATCTAAAATCAGTTTCACTTGAGTTTTTCTTAATCCCTTGTGCCGTCGAACTAAGATTCAGACACTCAGCTGTCGGGCATAAGGTTAAACTAATTTAATGTGATCAGCGAGACAGCCTCAGCAAAACATAATGTTCTCTGCCAGCTGTCCCTCAAAAACACACATCTTTCAAACAACTTTCACTCTTTCACACAGCATTCACTGCCCCACACGCGTTTGGGATGGGATGTGCTTGCTAGGAAATATTCCCAAGTCTTATTAGACGGCGTCCTTTCCCCTTCCTAGCATGCACAATTGAGATGTGTGTGGGGCTTCAAGAGAAAGATAAATACAAACCTTTCGCCATAACCAAAGAAAAAACATAAAACATTTAACACCCTTGAGGGGAGAGGGGTCCAAATCCGGGTTCCTGCCATTGCGCAGGAAATTAAGTTTCGGCCGCATAAAATAAAAAAGGCTCCTGACCCCCCCCCCTTTCCCTTCCCCTTCCCGAAAACCCGGACAAGGACCCCGTTCAGTTCAAGTCACACTGGGTCTTATGACCACAGATATTCTTGAAAAATAATTGTAGGGTGATTTCGGAGATCCATAAAAAGATGAGCATGAGATATCGGATGATAATTAAATTGAAGGAAAAGGATTTATTTCCTGTGTGAGGAAGGAATCAGAGTCAAAGAAAGTGGAAGAAAGAAAGGAGGAAGGATAAAAAAAAAAGGGAAAAGACAAGGTGAGAAGGGGGAGTCAGTAGCAGCAACAGCGCTCGTCTCGGCTCTGCGTGCCAAAGGTGATATCCTAAGGTCAGTTGGCAGCCTGCCTCGCCCAGGAATGCTGAGCCTAAGGATGGGTCTGGCTGAAGGTTACGGTTACGTGGCTTTCTATGGCGAGATTTGACCTTCTGCTTGTAAGTGCTGACCATAGCTTAAAAGATTAGGAATTGGCAGGGGGTGGGGGGGTTGAAGAGAAAGGGAGAAGGGAAAGAACTGAAGGCTGGAAATGAAACACTGCATACATTCAAATACAAAGTGCAATTGCAACTAGGTTAATATATTCTAACATTGAATATTTACACATTTATATCTGATTTTAGTTTTATATAACATTGTATTGAAATAATTAGTATCTGAACAGTTAAATTTTAGCAATAGTTCGGAAAAATATATTTAAGGATTATTTATTCGATTTTACTTTAGTATTTACCTTAATGGTAGTATTGATTAAAAAACAGTCTTTCATTAAATGTTAAAAATAAGTTTCAATAATTTTAAAATAACCTGTTAAGAATTAAACTTTTGATTTGAACAATGAATTGAATCTAATGATGATTAAGGAATTGCCACATAATTACTAAAATTTTACAAATAAGATTCCTTCCTTAGTCACTCCAACAAATTTATCCCATGATCGCCACAAGTACATGGCATGCTTTGCTGTTAATCTCTTCTTATCCAGCTGCAATCGATCGCGAATTTCACATTTTGTTTTCCATAGCAATTTTTCTGTGGTCTCTGTTGTGCTTCTCCAAAATTTCCTTTGCCTGGCCCTCCAGAGTTGGTGTTTAATCTCGGTCAGGCAGATATCCATAACATATTTTTTTTGTTTGCTGACTGCCATCGGATGATGGAATAATACAGTGTCCGCTGACATTGCTGGCAATCCTGACCACGTTTGAAATTTTAGCCATAATTCTTGCGCGAATTTGCAGTCATAGAATAGATGTTTCGTGGTTTCGATACACGCGCAAAAGGCACATCTGTCAGATCTTGACGTTCCCCTTGCCCACGCCTTATCTCGTGTGAAAAGGATGTCGTGAGCGAGTTTCCAAAGGAAGTCTTGTTTATGGGCCTCCACGTGTTTGATTTGCAAGTTCGACCAAGCAATTTTCCATTCAATATCCGGTCTTTTGTTCACAATTTGCGGTATTTCCACCGGAAGCAAAGCAGAGTACACTAATTTCTTGTCGCATTTTTTATCATGATTTAACACATATTTATTTTCTAATATGGTATTGACGTCCGACAAAAATACATAATTTCTATTTACAGTATTACATTCCGGGCCCTTATAAGTACATATCTCAACATATTTCCGTGCGGCTGGGCCGAGAAAATATGAGAGAAATGCACTCGCAGGGTGGGATGGGATATTCAGCGTCTGAATAACGTCAACATACTGTAGGGTGCGAATCCAAGTTTTAACATGCTTTAGATCGAGCCCACCGGCCCCGACCGGCTGATAGAGGATTCCTCTACTAAGAGGCTCGTGTTGGAATCCCCAGATAAACCCAGCAGCGATTCTTGTGATTTTCGTGTATACCGTAGAAGGGGGGGTATACACAGTTCCAAGAAAAGTGAAAATTGGGATTATCAACGCGTTAAAAATTTCGGCCCTTTTAGAGATCGAAAGGTCTCTATCCCCCCAAAGTTCGCATGTTTTCTCTGCTTTGGCTATGGCCAATTTCCATGTGCTTGGATATTGGTATATTATAATAAATTGCAATATCTGTATCACTGTACGATAACATTTTTTATATCGTTATATTTTATACTATTATAGATATTTTCAGTAAAAATAATACCGAGTCTCTTATTTGTATAAACTGTCAACAGATGGCAGCAAGCACTTCTCGTATCAACCGTAAAAAAAGAACTATCCTGATATTAGAATAAAATGCAGACACCTATATATATTGATATGCTCCAGGGAGCAAAACTGAAACATACTTTGACGTACATGTTCGCAAGATGACTAAATGTATTAATGATGTTAGACAGTTTCAAACACGCATCCTAGGTCTCCCCCTCTTTCTGAGGCCTTTAGGCACACTGTTCATAACCCTATTCGCCAATCTATAATTATCCATACTGGCAACATGGCCAAACCAACGGAGTCTCTCTCTGCACAATATGCTGCTTAAAGGAGGTTGCAGACTCCTTTGCCTAACCTCATCATTAGTTACAAAGTTAAACCACCTAATGCCCAAGATACTGCGTAAGCATCCAGAATCAAAAGCATCTAGTTTCCTGTTATCTTATTTACAAAGTGTCGAAATTTCACTACCATAACTAACCCTAGAAAGAACCAACCTATTATACAGTCATTAGACTGTATAATTAGTAATAATATAATAAGTCACTAATATTAATTAGTCTTTAGGTGTATACGCCTATTTCTCCACACTCTCCATAGATTCTTAAAAGTCCCGGCAGCAATCCCTATTCTTCTGTTAATCTCATGCCGCACATCACCATAGTCGTCCAGATCAGTAGGCCCCACTAATCTGGCAGCTCTCCATTTCCGTTCACTTCCACAAGAGAGTATCTCTTTTGAAAGGTACTAACGGTCTGCACCACGAGAAGGCGAGGTCGGACATTAGGTGCTAGGCCTGGCCGATTCTATGCATCGTCACAGGGGATTGGTGCATAGCTCTCCTTCCAGTGACTACCTAGCTACCATTTACAGACCACTATTACTCCTCCCCAAAGGTCAGAGTCAGTACCAACTTTGGCATTGAAGTCACCTAGAACAAAGGAAATATCTCCTTTCTTGACAGAATTGAAAATTTGAATTCTGTAATTTTGAAAAAAAAAATTCATACCTACAACAACAAAAAAAAGGGCTATAATCATTCTAAATATAGCTCTTACTTGGATGTAACAATTACCTTATGCCCTTTGGGCACATCCTTGACTACAACGACTGAAATACATGGCCCTCTGATTAAACAAAAAAAATAATTATACTAATAATTTGAACCTATAACTCAAGCGGTAGGAAAATGTACGAACCGAAATGTAAACTACATGAAAAATTTCATGCTACTGCTACTATGTAAAAAAAATGAAATATTTTGACTCATGAATGAAATGAAAAAATCTTCGATAAAATGTATTAGAATACTGTCTTTAGTAGTTATTGAAGTAGAATGTCGTGAAACTAAGTTCGAGTTTTTCAAAAATCAATTTGACACTTGGCGGATTTGATTAGGTTGTTCTGTTGTTTTACCTCTGAGGGGCACTTTTTCCATAGAATGGGCTAAATGGCCAGGTCACAACGAACATAAAGGCTCAGAGAAATTTGGGGGAGGGGACCCACTGGAACAGCTGTTGGAAGACAGATGGTAGCCTCCCATCAAGGCCATCCAGCGTGCTCTTTAACGTGTACAAGATATGGCTCTCCCGCCCACAGGAACACGGCTTAAAGTCCCATCCGATGGAAGGCGGCCTTTCCAAGCCGTTTGGTGTCCCCTACTGACCGTGAGTAGGGCAGAGAGTTTTGTGAAGATAAATCTCAATGCTGACCCATCTGGGATTCGAACCTGGGAACTGCAGATAGAAACTGCAGAGACCTGGAACTTGTCGCCATACTGACTGAGCTGCCGACTTCCCCTACTTGGCGACCACTGCTAGGACAAGCCCAGCTCCGCAGAAGCGTAAGTGGCGCCGCTTTGCGGAATTTTGTCGAAGGCGAACGCGGCAAATTGGTGTTCACCCACAAAAACAACTGTAACGGCCTATCTGCGCATGCGCAGTGCGATCGCTTTAGCACGCTGCCACTATGGTTTGGTACTCTTCAAATATTTAATGGATCTATTAGTGTTATTCAATGAGTATTCACAAGAGAGTATTATTTTTTATATTTTATATTTTTGATATTCCACAAGAGAGTATCTCGTTTGAAAGGTACTAACGGTCTGCACCACGAGAAGGCGAGGTCGGACATTAGGTGGCCGGCCGGTTCTTTGCATCGTCACAGGAGATTGGTGCATAGCTCTCCTTCCAGTGACTACCTAGCTACCATATACAAGTGTTTTAATTGAAATTGCATTTCTTAAGATTTTACTGCCAGCTGTGTATTTTTAAAATATTTAGTAATTAATTCTTAAATTTTCGATAATACAAGATGGGCCAAAAATAACGCCCTTTTTGTATGTTATTATTGTTATATTTGCATATATACAATTCCATTAAAATTATGCAATTTTCTTATAAATTTTAGTTTCTACTACTAAATCTCTATTATCTCCGCAAAATTCCCCGCCCTGCCCACGGTCAGTAGGGGACGCCGATGGGCTTGGAAAGCCCGCCGTCCGTTGGATGGGACGTTAAGCCGTGGCCCCGTGTGCGGGAGAGCCATATCCTGTGCACGTTAAAGAACACGCTGGATGGCCTTGAGGGGAGGCTACCATCTGTCTCCCAACAGCTGTTCCAGTGGGTCCCCTCCCCCAACCTTCTCTGAGCCTTCGGGGTCCATGTGACCTGGCCATTTAGCCCATGGTGTGCAAAAGAGTGCCGCTCACAGGTAAAACAACACAACCCAACTAACTCTCTAATTCTCTATTTCAGATTTAAAAGTCAATTTTGTTTCAGATATCGTAGATGGGCAAGTAGTCCCGTTTAACGAAAGTAGAAAGAGTAAATGAAAAAAAAAAGGGTGTTACTTTTAAACCCCATTGTATTTTAATAAACCCATAAAGAGTTGGGTTGTTTTACCTCTGAGCGGCACTTTTTGCACACCATGGGCTAAATGGCCAGGTCACATGGACCCCGAAGGCTCAGAGAAGGTTGGGGGAGGGGATCCACTGGAACAGCTGTTGGGAGATAGATAGTAGCCTCCCGTCAAGGCCATCCAGCGTGTTCTTTAACGTGCACAGGGTGTGGCTCTCCCGCACAGGGGGCCACGGCTTAACGTCCCATCCGACTGACGGCGGCCTTTCCAAGCCCATCGGTGTCCCCTACTGACCGTGGGCAGGGCGGGGAATTTTGCGGAAATAAATCTCAACGCTGACCCAGCTGGGACTCGAACCTGGGAACTACAGATTACGAGCCTGGCGCGCTACCGACTGAGCCACCCCCGCCCCAAACCCATAAAGAGAAAATTATGTTCAATTACGTTGTTCTAAATTGAATGGTTTGTAGTTAAATTTTGGAGAAATCAAATTTCTTAAAAATTTATGCATATTTAATTATTCTACTTCGTCTCCTCCTTTGTTCAACGTTTGCGTCGAGGTGTCTCTAGTTTGGCGCACTAATTAAAGAGGATTTTAAGAGCCACGCTAGTATTCAGGTTTCAAAGAGTTCAGAATCAATATTTTTTAGTGTTTTCCAAAAAATATAGGGAGTGCAAATATTCCATCTTACCCTTACTGCGGGTGTCCGTGTAATTCTAGCTGGGTCAGCGTTGAGATTTATCGCCGCAAAATTCCCCGCCTTGCCCACGGTCAGTAGGGGACACCGATGGGCTTGGAAAGGCCGCCGTCCGTCGGATGGGACGTTAAGCCGTGGCTCCATGTGCGGGAGAGCCATACCCTGTGCACGTTAAAGAACACGCTGGATGGCCTTGACGGGAGGCTACCATCTGTCTTCCAACAGCTGTTCCAGTGTGTCCCCTCTCCCAACCTTCTCTGAGCCTTCGGGGTCCATGTGACCTGGCCATTTAGCCCATGGTGTGCAAAAAAGTGCCGCTCAGAGGTAAAACAACCCAACCCAACCCGTGTAATTCTAAAAAAAAAAAATAAAATAAATAAATACCCCCTCAAGCAGCTGCTTGCCACAGAAGTCTGACAGGAGCCTGTCAGTTTTATGCCACAGTAGGAGATCTGAGAGGATGGCAGGGCCTCAGCAGAAAAACGACACACACATCCATGGCTAAATGCGGGGCTCGAACCCAGGTCCCTTAGATCAATAGCCAAGCGTGCTAACCACTCGGCAGGCGAGGGTTATTTAATGTTCCTTAGGAGAATTTTTTGTGTCAAACATTTGGTTTCAAAAGCATAAAAACAATCCATACATTCGCATTTTGTCCATTCAATATTCATATTTTAGCCATTTAATATTCATATTTTGAACACTTAATATTTATATTTTGGTCATTTAATAATCATATTTTGAACACTTAATATTTATATTTTGGTCATTTAATAATCATATTTTGTCCATTTAATACATTTTGGCCACTTAATATTCATATTTTTTCCATTCAATATTTATGTTTTGTCCATTTAATAATCATTTTTGCCCACTTTATATTCGCATTTTATACATTTAATATTCATATTTTGTCCATTTTTCATATTTTGGTCACTTAATATTCATTTTTTAGCCATTCAATATTAATGTTTTGCCCATTTAATATTCATATTTTGTCCATTCAATATTCATATTTTGTCCATTTAATATTCATATTTTTGTCCATTTAATGTTCATATTTTGAAGTATTTCTGTCCAACACCTGCCAAGTAAAGTTTGAGTTATTTAACTCTCTGTGTTGATTTTAGTCATTGATGTAATCTGGGGAAATATCACTGAGGGAATATTCCCTGCAATGAAAAGTCTTTCCTCTGTAATGCATCATCCTTTCTCCGTAATGTATCGATCTTTTTCTTCAATGCAAAGTCCTTCATCTATTCTGCATCGTCCTTCCTCTGTACTGCAAAGTCCTTCATCTATTCTGCATCGCCCTTCCTCTGTAACGCAAAGTCCATCTATTCTGCATCGTCCTTCCTCTGTAATGCATAGTTCATTTTTCATCTGTAGTGCACAATCCTCCCTCAGTAGCGCACAGTCCTCTCTGGGCAATGCATCGTCCTTCCTCTGTAATACATCATCCTTCCTCTGTAATGCGTCGTCTTCCCTCTGTAATGCAAAGTCCTTCATCTATTCTGCATCGTCCTTCCTGTGTACTGCAAAGTCCTTCATCTATTCTGCATCGTCCTTCCTCTGTACTGCAAAGTCCTTCATCTATTCTGCATCGTCCTTCCTCTGTAATGCAAAGTCCTTCATCTATTCTGCATCGTCCTTCCTCTGTAATGCAAAGTCCTTCATCTATTCTGCATCGTCCTTCCTCTGTAATGCAAAGTCCTTCATCTATTCTGCATCGTCCTTCATCTATTCTGCATCGTCCTTCCTCTACTGTAAAGTCCTTCATCTATTCTGCATCGTCCTACCTCTGTAAGGCATAGTTCATTTTTCATCTGTAGTGCATAATCCTCCCTCAGTAGCGCACAGTCCTCTCTGTGCAATGCATCGTCCTTCCTCTGTACTGCAAAGTCCTTCATCTATTCTGCATCGTCCTTCCTCTGTACTGCAAAGTCCTTCATCTATTCTGCATCGTCCTTCCTCTGTAATGCAAAGTCCTTCATCTATGCTGCATCGTCCTTCCTCTGTAAGGTAAAGTCCTTCATCTATTCTGTATCGTCCTTCCTCTGTAATGCAAAGTCCTTCATCTATTCTGCATCGTCCTTCCTCTGTAATGCAAAGTCCTTCATCTATTCTGCATCGTCCTTCCTCTGTAATGCATAGTTCATTTTTCCTCTGTAGTGCACAATCCTCCCTCAGTAGCGCACGGTCCTCTCTGTGCAATGTATCGTCCTTCCTCTGTACTGCAAAGTCCTTCATCTATTCTGCATCGTCCTTCCTCTGTACTGCAAAGTCCTTCATCTATTCTGCATCGTCCTTCCTCTCTACTGCAAAGTCCTTCATCTATTCTGCATCGTCCTTCCTCTGTAATGCAAAGTCCTTCATCTATGCTGCATCGTCCTTCCTCTGTAAGGTAAAGTCCTTCATCAATTCTGTATCGTCCTTCCTCTGTAATGCAAAGTCCTTCATCTATTCTGCATCGTCCTCCCTCTGTAAGGCATAGTTCATTTTTCATCTGTAGTGCACAATCCTCCCTCAGTAGCGCACAGTCCTCTCTGTGCAATGCATCGTCCTTCCTCTGTACTGCAAAGTCCTTCATCTATTCTGCATCGTCCTTCCTCTGTAATGCAAAGTCCTTCATCTATGCTGCATCGTCCTTCCTCTGTAAGGTAAAGTCCTTCATCTATTCTGCATCGTCCTCCCTCTGTAAGGCGTAGTTCATTTTTCATCTGTAGTGCACAATCCTCCCTCAGTAGCGCACGGTCCTCTCTGTGCAATGCATCGTCCTTCCTCTGTACTGCAAAGTCCTTCATCTATTCTGCATCGTCCTTCCTCTGTAATGCAAACTCCTTCATCTATTCTGCATCGTCCTTCCTCTGTAATGCAAAGTCCTTCATCTATTCTGCATCGTCCTTCCTCTGTAATGCAAAGTCCTTCATCTATTCTGCATCGTCCTTCCTCTGTAATGCAAAGTCCTTCATCTATTCTGCATCGTCCTTCCTCTGTAATGCAAAGTCATTCATCCATTCTGCATCGTCCTTCTTCTGTACTGCAAAGTCCTTCATCTATTCTGCATCGTCCTTCCTCTGTAATGCAGAGTCCTTCATCTATTCTGCATCGTTCTTCCTCTGTAATGCATAGTTCATTTTTCCTCTGTAGTGCACAATCCTCCCTCAGTAGCGCACAGTCCTCTCTGTGCAATGCATCGTCCTTCCTCTGTTATGCATCATCTTTCCTCTGTAATGCGTCGTCCTTCCTCTGCATCTGCGGTTTGTCGATGGTATTTAGAAGATATCGATCATCTTTTAAACACGATGAAAGCAGCGAAAACATTGCATAAAAAAATTCCAAAAGAAGCTCTAATATGTTGTTTAAAAAAATTAAAATTTGCTGATTTTTTCAATATATATTATAGTAGTGATAAGATAATAAGATTTTTATTTTCGTAATCAATATGAAAAGGCACGTCTGATTTCATCGAAGGAACATAATAAATGTTTGCTTGTGTTAATTAGTTTTTTTTTACCTTTGCAGACCGTCCAAGGTCAGTCTTCCACAGATCGAGATTTCAACTTGACCCATCACGTGATTCCCAATTCGAGCTTGCTGACCCGCGGCAACGTCACCGGCATCTTCCAGCTGTCTTCTGGCGACAACGGTGATGTGGTAGCTCTCGTGCTGTACGCCGTTCTCTCTGTCCTGGGCACCACCGTCAATATTTTCGAGATCAGCTCTCTCATCATCCAGGAGAACCTCCGTCACCATGGCAACGTGTTCCTGGCCAACCAGGCACTGTCCAACCTGCTGGTGACGGCCGTCGGTTTTCCCGCCTCTTGCATCGCCATTTTGGCACGAACTCACAGCCAACCCTTCGTCTGCTACTTGCAGTGGTACAGTGCCCTGCTCTGTTTTTTCACTTCCGTCATCAATTTCCTCTTCATTGCCATCGAGAACTTGTTGCGCGCGAGGCGCAAGGCAGCCGACAGCAAAGCCTACGTGATCTGCTGCGGCGTGAGGGTCCTGGTGGTCGTCGTGTTCTTCACGTGGATCGTTTCCACGGGTTGGGTGGTGCTGCTCATCTTCTTCGAAAAGGGCAGGGATGTGTGCAGCAAGAAGTATGGACACAGCATCATCTTCCTCTTGTTTCTCGTGCCTGTGTTCCTCACGGTGTGCACCTTCGGCAGGGCGATGCATACGTACAAGCGCTACCTGCAAGAGCTCGAGATGAAACAGTGTCTCGAGAGCAGGGAGGAGAATTTACATCGGCAGCTGTTCAAGAGCAATGCCTTAGCATATCTGCTCTTCCTCTGCTTTTGGCTGCCGTTTGCCATCGCCGTAACCATAGCAACCTCTGATCCGCGAACAGGAGGTGAGCAGGATGATGTCGTCACCACAACGATCACTAGCATCGGCGAAGTCGACTCGCCGAACACTGTGGAAACTCTCTTGGCCATAGCGCAAACCTATAGCTGCTTCTGTGGGTTAGTGTATGCTTTCACTAACGGGTCCTTTGGACAAGCCTTCGTGTACTTGACAAGGTACTTTTGTTGCAAAGCACATCCGGAGTTTACAAAGAGTACGTTTGAGGAGAAACCACGAGGTACTGTGCGAGTTCATATTGGCATGGAGACCAGAGTGGGAGAGAGGAGCAACAGAACCAACAAGTTGATGGCTGCCATGATGCACGACAGTCCTCAGAGAGGTAGAGCAGTTGACCACTTCCTCTGAAGAACATTTCAAGTCGCAGTTCTTGATTTACCTCTTGTGGCACATTATTTGGCCGATTGATCATGGAACGAAATACGACAAAATGGATTTATTTAACAGAAACTCAAAGTTCATGAAACTGAATAAGATTAAGTTTAGTGAACTAAATGTTTCTGTATGGTGTATATAAAGAGTACAAGGGAATCTTTTGAGCAAATATCATAGTTAAGACATTAGGAAAATACTTTAAGAAGAAAAATAATCGTTAATTATTTACAAGCACCATCTCGTTCCCGCGTTTTTAAGCCCTTAGATATTTATTGACGAAGATTAATAGTTTATAACAAAAATGCTAAGTTGTTGTAGCGGATTTTCACACTTTTTCTTTAATTTCCACCTGCTTTGGAATCTGTTGATGAGATATTTGTGCTCAATTCATTCATTTCAGTTCCCAAACATAAAAAAAAAATACCCCCTCAAGCAGCTGCTTGTCACAGAGGTCTGACAGGAGCCTGTCAGTTTATATGCCGTAGTAAAAGGTCTGAGAGGATGGCAGGACCTCAGCAGAAAAACAACACACACATCCATGCCTTACCGGGTGCTCGAACCCAGGTCCTTTAGATCAGTAGCCCCGGGGCTCGAACCCAGGTCCTTTAGATCAGTAGCCCCGGGGCTGGAACCCGGTCCCATAGATCAGTAGCCAAGCGTGCTAACCACTCGGCCATGACAGTATTGATTTGGGGCGGGGGTAGCTCAGTCGGTAGCGCGCCAGGCTCGTAATCTGTAGTTCTGTGTAATCTGTAGTATTGTGTGCAAAAAAGTGCCGCTCAGAGGTACAACAACCCAACGTTAAAGAACACGCTGAATGGCCTTGACGGGAGGCTATCATCTGTTTCCCAACAGCTGTTCCAGTGGGTCCCCTCCCCAAATCTTCTCTGAGCCTTCGGGGTCCATGTGACCTGGCTATTTAGCCCATGGTGTGCAAAATAGTGCCGCTCAGAGGTACAACAACCCAACGTTAAAGAACACGCTGGATGGCCTTGACGGGAGGCTACCATCTGTCTCCCAACAGCTGTTCCAGTGGGTCCCCTCCCCCAACCTTCTCTGAGCCTTCGGGGTCCATGTGACCTGGCCATTTAGCCCATGGTGTGCAAAAAAGTGCCGCTCAGAGGTACAACAACCCAACGTTAAAGAACACGCTGGATGGCCTTGACGGGAGGCTACCATCTGTCTCCCAACAGCTGTTCCAGTGGGTCCCCTCCCCCAAGCTTCTCTGGGCCTTCGGGGTCCATGTGACCTGGCCATTTAGCCCAATGGTGTGCAAAGAAGTGCCACTCAGAGGTACAACAACCCAACGTTAAAGAACACGCTGGATGGCGTTGACGGGAGGCTACCATCTGTCTCCCAACAGCTGTTCAGGTGGGTCCCCTCCCCCAACCTTCTCTCAGCCTTCGGGGTCCATGTGACCTGGCCATTTAGCCCATGGTGTGCAAAAAAGTGCCGCTCAGAGGTAAAACAACCCAACCCAGTATTGATTTCGAATTATTTGGACGACACGAGATGCTTCTTGAATTTAATGCAGAAAAGAACCGAATGGTTTTGAACCATTCAGACAAAGATATAATTGTTCTTTAACATTCGCTATTTTTGATCAAGAATTATAGTTCTATTTAGAACTAAGAATAATAACTTTGCATTATATTTCTTTTGCCTTTCTGCTGAGGAGTATTAAACTGACAAGGCTTCTGTCAAACCTCTGTGGCAAGCAGCTGCTTGAAAGTTTTTTTTTTTGGTATTATTATTATTTATATCTCTAGAAAACCAATAATCATTATTTGAGTTTTATAAAGTTTTAACTTTCTTGGACGATGAAATTTTGAGAGTTGGTTTAATAAGGACGTTAAGATCTTGGGCTTAAAAATCAAGAATAAAACGTTTTTTTTTGGTAATTTTTTTTATCTTGAATTTTTGTAACAGTTCTCTGTGAACATTCTTAGAACTTTAAACTTTTACGAAAAAAAAATAGAAATATGCAAACTAGGTGAAGGATTATAAAGCCGAAGGTAATGTTTTAAAAGGTCATGTTTTTTACATCAGTTTCAAACGTTTTTTAGGTAATTTTTTTTTCAAACAAAATATCGATAACCTAAAAAGAGGGGTTGTTTTTATTTCTGAGAGGCAGTTTTTTGCACACCATGGGATAAATGGCCAGGTCACAAGGACCCCGAGGACTCAGAGAAAGTTAGGGAAGGATACTTTATGGTAGCCTCCCATCAAGGCCATCCAGGATGTTCTTAAACTTGCACATGGTGGCTCTCCAGCACACGGGGCCACGGCGTAATGTCCTCTCTGCCGGGTGGCGGCCTTTTCAAACTCATTGGTGTCCCCCTACTGACTGAGGACAAGGCAAGGGATTTTTTCTGAGATAAATCACAACTATTGCCCAGGAGGAACTCGAACCTTGGGAACTGCAGATTACGGGTTTGCCACCTTACCAACTGGGCCACCTCCTCCTCTATGAAGAGGTCACTTGGATACATATCGATTAAACATATCGATGTTATCACACTGCAAATGTAGTGTAAAACAGTGCAAAAAATGGTTTTCATAAGACACTGACATTTCCTTCATTTGTTAAGGCCACTGAGTTTGAAAGGACATGCTGTTTTTTTTTTCTGCCAATGAAGTTTATCCACCACATATTTTCACGAGTTTATATTAGAATATCCTCTCAATTATCTCTCATTTGTAGTTTTTATAACTTTAGATAATATAAAAAAATGACTCCATACTCCCCAAGACAATGCTACGTTGCAGAAATCGAATATGATGAACAGAGATATGGAGTTTGAAATTCTATCACACACACTTAGAGGTTTAAGCTTAGCCCCATATAATTTTAATTTTATTTGTACAGTCGTTCAAAAAAATATCCGAACACTATGGTTGATTACAGAATTGAGAAAAAATATCTGGCAACGATTTCTTTTGGAAATCAGTGATCTGGCAACTCTCGTGTCACGTGATTACAGAATTCGGGAAAAATATCTGGAGCGTGTACAGCAACTGTACACGCTCCAGTTACCGTTCACAGCAAAATGGAGCGTGTGCAGTTACTGCACATGCTCCAGTTTGCTGTGAACGGTAACTGCACACGCTCTATATTTCCGTGAGTGAGCCAATAATATAACCACCTACAGTCGCTCAAAAAAGTATCCGAACACTATGGTTGATTACAGAATTCAGAAAAAATATCTGGCAACGATTTTTTTTTAGAAATTGGTGATCTGGCAACTTTCGTGTCAAGTGATTACAGAATTCATGAAAAATATCTGGAGCGTGTACAGCAACTGTAAACGCTCCAGTTACCGTTCACAGCAAACTGGAGCGTGTGCAGTAACTGCACACGCTCCAGTTTGCTGTGAACGGTAGCTGCACACGCTCAATATTTCCGTCAGTGAGCCCACACGATCTAGTATCAAAATAATATGACCACCTACAGTCGCTCAAAAAAGTATCCGAACACTATGGTTGATTACAGAATTCAGAAAAAATATCTGGCAAAGATTTTTTTTAGAAAATAGTGATCTGGCAACCTTCGTGTCACGTGTCACGTGACACGAAGGTTGCCAGATCGCTATTTTCTAAAAAAAATCTTTGCCAGATATTTTTCGTCACGTGACACGAAGGTTGCCAGATCACTATTTTCTAAAAAAAATCTTGTCAGATATTTTTTCTGACTTCTGTAATCAATCATATTGTTCGGATATTTTTTGAACGACTGTATCTTTGAAATAACATCACACATTTTTAAGTGAAAATAAACTATTTTTTCTAGTTTGATACGCTTGAAAAAAATTGTATTTTTTTAATTTAGAAAGTCCGGCATTTTTTGCATTTTTTTAGTGGCGATTTTTGAACTTTTTAATTACAGAAATTAGTTTTGTTTTCAACCTTAGAGTTTTACGTTTTTTGTCACTTTGACGTAAGTTTGTTTGTGGAAAGTGATCTGTGAAAAATTTGTGCGAAAAATCGATTGTAATTTAATTGTAAAATTGGATAAAAAAAATCTGTAATTTTAAAAAAAAAGAGTTTGCAAAAAAGTGTTGTCAGATGTACCGAATGTCACTTGATGTGTTTTTTTTATGAATTTTGGATTTCGATGTCGAGTCGTCTGCTGAAATGCTAAGATGAAATTGTGTAATTGTATGCGCTTCGATATCAACGACGAAATTGCCTAAGTTGTAAGTGCCACTAAAAGTGCCTGAGTTAAAATTGTTTGAAAGCGAAACGAATTTTCTGTGCTTTTTAAAATTATCCTCTTGAAGGGTTGGTGCTTTCATTTAATTTAAATATCCAGTCACACGTAATTAAACATTTTTTTTTAGATTTATACTTTCAATTCTGCATCTGTAGATCAGTATAGATATACGTATATTGGATAAAAATTACACTTAAGTTTAGTGGTTGAAGTCTCGTGCCTCAAGGCTGCTAGAGGGTTGGTTTGTTTTACCTCTGAGCGGCACTATTTTGCACACCGTGGGCTAAATTGCCAGGTCACAAGGACCCCGAAGGCTCAGAGAAGGTTGGGGAGAGGGGACCCACTGGAACAGCTGTTGGATGACAGATGGTAGCCTCCCGTCAAGGCCATCCAGCGTGTTCTTTAACGTTGGGTTGTTTTACCTCTAAGCGGCATTGTTTTTACACAGAATGGACTAAATGGAAAGGTCACATGGACTCCGAAAGCTCAGAGAAGGTTGGGGGAGGGGACCCATTGGAACAGCTGTTGGGAGACAGATGGCTCCTCCCGCCAAGGCCATCCAGCGTGTTCTTTAACGTGCACAGGATATGGCTCTCTCCCACACACGGGGCCACGGCTTAACGTCCCATCCGACGGACGGCGGCCTTTCCAAGCCCATCGGTGTCCCCTACTGACCGTGGGCAGGGCGGGGAATTTTGCGGAGATAAATCTCAACGCTGACCCAGCTGGGACTCGAACCTGGGAACTACAGATTACGAGCTTGGCGCGCTACCGACTGAGCCACCCCCGCCCCATGTATATATGCAAAGCACTAATTATGTTTTAAGTAAAGAGAATTAAATTATGGAATATTGAATATCGTTTGGTCAGCATTAGTTTCATTTGAGGGATTTTTTCAAGAATAGGGAGTTAAAAACAAATATAAACTAGAAATCAGGCCCGGATCCAGATAACAATCAGGTGGGGGGGGAGGGGGTAAGAACCACAAACGAGAAAAAAAGTGTAAAAGGGTGGGGCCAAGACACTTGATATCCAATGCAGTAATATTTCCACCTTCGTTATAGGATTTTTTAAAAAATATTTTTGAAAAATGCATGAAATATAAAAAAGTTTAATAATTTTTTTGCCTCTATTACCCTTACTAGCATTCTGAGGGGGGCAAGGTCCCATTTCCCCCTTGTAGATCCGCCTTGATAGTAATCAATCTCTTGATTTTTATACCATCATTCTGACTTCTATTTGACCTTGAATGAGACGCCAGATCCGAAATTCCTCTTATTTCTGAGTTCTGATGTTTGAATTGCCCTTATTCGCAAAATTTTTAGCTCTACCGATATATTGCACTTTGATCTTTGACCTTGAAGGGCCCATTGCATCAAAAATCGCATAACATTTCTGAGATCTATGACTGAAAATACTCCCAGGCACCAATTTTTAGACCTCAAGAGCAGATAGATCTGAATTTGACCCTGGACCCATCGCATCCAAATTTTCGCAACTTTTCTGATATCGTGAGACTTCGAAGAATCAGTTCGTAGCTGTCTTAGACCAGTAGATCTAAACTTGACCTATGACCTCGAAGGACCTACCGGATCCGAAATTTCGGAACATTTCAGTGATCTACACCCAAAACCCAATTTTTACGTTTTTAGCAGCCGTAGACCAGGTTTGGAGCCATCCCGTGGCCGAGTGGTTAGAGCGCTTGGCTACTGATCTTCGGGACCTGGCTTCGAGCCCCGGGTATTGCATGGATGTTCGGTTGCTTTCTGCTGAGGGCCTGCCATCCTCTCAGACCTTCTACTCTGGCATATAAACTGACAGGCTCCTCTCAGACCTCTGTGGCAAGCAGCTGCTTGAGGGGGTATTTATTTATTTATTATATTATTTAGACCAGGTTTGACGCCCGCGTTGGCTTCAATTTGACCCCTAGAAGGACAAGTGGGAGGTCAAATTTCGGATATTTCTATCATTTCTGCATCATAGTTACAATTAGCGTGATCCCCTGTCGCTCACATTCGTCCATATATATATCAGATGTAACTAAGACACGGATAATTTAGGCAGTATTGAGAGAAAGACAGAATTTTTATTAGCTAACAAAGGAACCAAACTATATGTCCAAGATATAATCACTTTTAGTTTGCCACTTCAAAACTTCACGGAATTTCAAACGAAAATTTGCTAGTAATGTTCAAGCAGGCTTCAACATACAATTTTCTCATTATTGAGAAAAGTAAGCCTATTAATATTATGTGAGGGATGCGTTGTTAGGAGTTTTACCTCCGAGCGGCACTTTTTTTGCACACCATGTGCTAAATGGCCAGGCCACAAGGACCCCGAAGGCTCAGAGAAGATTGGGGGAGAGGACTCACTGGAACAGCTTTTAGAAGAAAGATGGTAGCCTCCCGTCACAGCCATCCAGCGCGTTCTTTAACGTGCAGAGGGTATGGCTCTCCCGCAAACGAGACCACGGCTTAACGTCCCATCCGATGGACGGCGGCATTTCCAAACCCATCGGTTTCCCCTACTGACCGTGGGCAGGGCGGGGAATTTTGCGGAGATAAATCTCAACGCTGACCCAGCTGGGACTCGAACCTCGGAACTACAATTTACGAGCCTGGCGCGCTACCGACTGAACCACCCCTTGTGAGGGATGTAGCAAAAGATATTTTATTTTTGCACATTCCATTTTACTATTTCATTTGATACTTTCAATAAATAATCGTGACTTTTTTCAATTAAGTTTTTTTTTTTATACAGACAAGGGATAATATGAAAAATATCTCTATAGTAATTGCCCGGATGGAATGCATAGTGAAATATTATCTAAAAAAGAAACTGTTAACATCAGTGCCTTCTTGTCTTCAATTGCTTTTTTATAATGGGAACACATCTGATTTCTTTAGAAATCTTAGAGTTTAAGCATAAAACGCAATTTTTATCTCTACTTAAATCACTTTTTTAACATATTACTGCCCGACCGACTGTCTATTTCTGAAGATATTTTATTTGCAATAGATTGGGAGGTAAAATTTTGAATCTTGGCAACGGACTTGATGGATTTTCAGCTGTCAAGTTTTTTAAGTGACATTTTTCGTCGAAGTTCACTGGGCAAAATCCCGCCTGCAAATGCGAAAGTAGTTGCAAAAAATATTTGCATCATTATAGATAACTCTAGGAATATAGAACACTGCATTCCAATATGTACAGTAGCTCAAAAAAGTATCGGAACACTATGGTTGATTACAGAATTCAGAAAAAATATCTGGCAACGATGTTTTTAGAAATTAGTGATCTGGCAACCTTCGTGTCACGTGATTACAGAATTCAGGAAAAATATCTGGAGCGTGTGCAGTAACTGCACACGCTCAATATTTCCGTGAGTGAGGCCACACGATCCAGGTCTTTGTGAGCTCACACGATCCAATGTGCTGTGAACATTAACCGCAACCGCTCCAGTTTGCTGTGAACGGTAACTGCACACGCTCCATATTCATTGCATTATATATTCATACGTATTATATATATTAAAAAATATCCGAACACTACGGTTGCTTACAGAATTCAGAAAAAATATCTGGCAACGATTTTTTTTAGAAATTAGTGTTCTGGCACCCTTCGTGTCACGTGACACGAAGGTTGCCAGATCACTAATTTCTTTAAAAAAATCGTTGCCAGATATTTTTTCTGAATTCTGTAATCAACCATAGTGTTCGGATACTTTTTTGAGCGACTGTACGAGGTATTTTGATATAAGTTTCAGAGACCTAACTCTAAGAAAATTTAATAAAAGTAGAGAAATATTAATCGCAATGTGGGGAATTAGTTGTTTTGTATATTACTAGTTTAGCTACATTTCATTGAACACCCTTTTTAATTATTCCTTTATACGTTTAAAATATCATATTTCGTAAATCATGTGAGTTAATATCATCTAATAACCCAATAAATAAGTTATGCAGTATTCTGCACTTATACTTTCTAAAATGAAAAAGTAAGTAGGTAAAAAAACATATAGAATCATGTTTTATCCTGTTTTTTTTTTCAAATTTCGTCATGTCCTGTATATAATTGTGCTATGAGACATTTCAACTTTCCCAAACCAACTCGTGAGAGTTATATTTAAGTCCACAAATAGAATTATGTAAAAAAATCTCAATATCAGTGTCCGTTTTCCATTACTCCACCTGTACAGTCGCTCAAAAAAGTATCCGAACGCTATGGTTGATTGCAGAATTCAGAAAAAATATCTGGCAACGATTTTTTTTTAGAAATTAGCGATCTGGCTAATTTCTAAAAGTGATCTGGCAACCTCCGTGTACACGAAGGTTCTCAGATCACTAATTTCTTAAAAAAAATCGCTTACATGGTTGCCAGATCACTAATTTCTAAAAAAAATCTTTGCCAGATATTTTTCCGAATTCTGTAATCAACCATAGCGTTCGGATACTTTTTTGAGCGAATGTACAATTCTGGAAAATGGCATTAGCTATGTGAAAGTGTTTTACTCGGTGTAACGACGACACTGAAACGCTTTTTACTTTCCTATGAACTTGCACGTGATGCCTTGCACCAAACTCTTCATATCAGCCTTTTTGAACATTTTGATAATTAAGAATTTAAGAAATTGCTGGTGAAAATGTAAGATGCGCTCAAATAAAATACTCATTGTCTCTTAAAAGAAGATTCTGCCGTTGAGAAAAGAAGTGCATTTAATCCGCGAGCAGAATAAAGTCTTTTAGTTTCCATTTACCAATTGTTTCACAATAAAGTATTGCTTAAATGGCTGTTAGGGATCAATGTCTCATATGTCCATATTTATATATCTATTTTTGATGTTGGAAATTTGCTTCACAAAGTGCTTTTAATCGCACTGCATCTGCTGTACAGACTGCCTACATCACTGTATCATAAACATTTTATTTGTCGATTTGTTTCTGTGTCAGTTTATTACCTAAACTAGAGTTGTTGGGTTCGGTTGTTTTACCTCTGAGCGGCACTTTTTTGCACACCATGGGTTAAATGGCCAGGTCACATGGACCCCGAAGGCTCAGAGAATGTTGGGGCAGGGGACCCACTGGAACAGCTGTTGGGAGACACATGGTAGCCTCCCGTCAAGGCCATCCAGCGTGTTCTTTAACGTGCACAGGGTATGGCTCTTCCGCACACGGGGCCACGGCTTAACGTCCCATCTGACGGATGGCGGCCTTTCCAAGCCCATCGGTGTCCCCTACTGACCGTGGGCAGGGCGGGAAATTTTGCGGAGATAAATCTCAACGCTGACCCAGCTGGGACTGGAACCTGGGAACTACAGATTACGAGCCTGGCGCGCTACCGACTAAGCCACCCCCGCCCCCCCTAAACTAGAATTAACGCATGTCGCCTCTGAGGAATATGGGAACCTCGTTTTCAAAAAGAATGAAGTTTTTTGTTTATCTAATTTTGCGCACTTTAAAAGTTTTAATTCGAACTAACGAATTATTGGGAAAATGAAAATAGTACAAAATTATTAATACCTATAGTAGTGTCACGCCCCGTTATTAATAAATGAACACGGCCTCTTATTAACTATTAATGACTCATATTTCATAATTCATAACTCATAATTCATATTTAATTACTTAACCCCTTAGTGTCGCACCCCTTTATTAAAAATCCCGTCATTTTCACCGCAAACTCCCGAATAAGTTCCGCTATTTTGGTTTACACCCTCATCCGAAATTTTTAAGTCCAGAGTTCGCCATCTTGGTTCTCGCCATTTTAAATCCTGACGTCACCACAAACTCCCAAATTTTTCCAAGTCCCAAATCCGCCATCTTGGTTCCCACCATTTTTAATTCTGACGTCACCACAAACTCCCCCGATTTTGCCGTTCGTCCGACATCTTGGTTTCTACCCTCATCCAATTTTTTTTCTGTCCAGAGTCCGTCATCTTGAATCCTGACGTCACCACAAACTACTGAGGGGACGTGGTCATCGACGTCATAGGGGGATTTGGGTACCCCAGTTACATACATATTTCCAGGGGATACGTGAAGCATAAAAGGTTGAGAACCACTCATATATATGTTTTATCTTATTCTCATAGTTATACTATAACTATAGTTTTATCTATCTATACAAGGGGTACGCCAGTTACATACATATTTCCAGGGGATACGTGAAGCATAAAAGGTTGAGAACCACTCATATATATGTTTTATCTTATTCTCATAGTTATACTATAACTATAGTTTTATCTATCTATACAAGGGGTACGCCAGTATACACATTTCCAGGGGATACGTGAAGCATAAAAGGTTGAGAACCACTCATATATATGTTTTATTTTATTCCCATTGTTATACTATAACTATAGTTTTATCTATCTATACAAGGGGTACGCCAGTTACATACACATTTCCAGGGGGTACGTGAAGCATAAAAGGTTGAGAACCACTGATATATATATGTTTTATTTTTTTCCCATTGTTATACTATAACTATAGTTTTATCTACCTATACAAGGGGTACGCCAATTACATCCTCTCGTATCAACCATAAAAAAAGAACTGTCCTGATATTGGAATAAAATGCAGACACCTATATATATCGATATGCTAAAGGGAGCAAAACTGAAACATACTTTGACGTACATGTTCGCAAGATGATTAAATGTATTAATGATGTTAGACAGTTTCAAACACGCATCCTAGGTCTCCCCCTCTTTCTGAGGCCTTTAGGCACACTGTTCATAACCCTATTCGCCAATCTATAATTATTCATACGGGCAACATGGCCAAACCAACGGAGTCTCTCTCTGCACAATATGCTGCTTAAAGGAGGTTGCAAACTCCTTTGCCTAACCTCATCATTAGTTACAAAGTTAAACCACATAATACCCAAGATACTGCGTAAGCATCTGGAATCAAAAGCATCTAGTTTCCTGTTATCTTGTTTACAAAGTGTCCAAGTTTCACTACCATAACTAACCCTAGAAAGAACCAAACTATTATACAGTCTAATATTAGTCTTTAGGTGTATACGCCTATTTCTCCACACTCTCCATAGATTCTTAAAAGTCCCGGCAGCAATCCCTATTCGTCTGTTAATCACATGCCGCACATCACCATAGTCGTCCAGATCAGTAGGCCACACTAATCTGGCAGCCCTCCCCTTCCGTTCACTTCCACAAGAGAGTATCTCTTTTGAAAGGTACTAACGGTCTGCACCACGAGAAGGCGAGGTCGGACATTAGGTGCTAGGCCTGGCCGGTTCTATGCATCGTCACAGGGGATTGGTGCATAGCTCTCCTTCCAGTGACTACCTAGCTACCATTTACAGACCACTATTACTCCTCCCCAAAGGTCAGAGTCAGTACCAACTTTGGCATTGAAGTCACCTAGAACAAAGGTAATATCTCCTTTCTTGACAGAATTCAAAATTTGAATTCTGTAATTTTGAAAAAAAAAAATTCATACCTACAACAACAAAAAAAGGGCTATAATTATTCTAAATATAACTCTTACTTGGATGTAACAATTACCTTGTGCCCTTTGGGCACATGCTTGACTAAGAAGCCAAGTGCTGTAGCCTCTGTGATTAAACAAAAAAAATTATAATAATAGTTATTTGAACCTATAACTCAAGCGGTAGGAAAATGTACGAACCGAAATTGATCTCTATGTTGCGATCTTGTGCAACCACGGCAATTCCCGGTTCCGCCTGACAGGAACTTTCATTCTACTGCTACTATGTATTACACCGATGGCCTTGGAACTACACCGATGGGCTTGGAAAGGCCGCCGTCCGTCGGATGGGAAGTTAAGCCGTGGCCCCGTGTGCGGGATAGACATACCCTGTGCACGTTAAAGAACACGCTGGATGGCCTTGACGGGAGCCTGTCAGTTTATATGCCATAGTAGAAGGTCTGAGAGGATGTCAGGCCCTCAACAGAAAAACGACATAAACATTCATGCCTTACCTGGGACTCGAACCCAGGTCCCTTAGAACAGTAGCCAAGCGCGCTAACCACTCGGCCATACTGGAAAAAATATTTCGAAATCTACGAAATGGGGTGGGGGTAGAGGGCGTTAGAAAGAGCAAAGGGGGAATTAGTAGTGCTGAATTACATCCCCCCCCACCCTTGCCACTGTAAAAATAAACAAATAGATGAATATCCCCTCAAACAACTGATTGCCACAGAGGTCTAACAGGAGCCTATCAGTTTATACATCATAGTAGGAGGTCTGTGAGGATGGCGGAACCTCAGCAATAAAACAACATATTATTTATAAATAAGCAAAAGTACCGGTTTTTCTTATTTTTAAGGAACTGAAATACAGCAATTAATACAATAATCTCTGCAGGTAGTTTGCAAAGCGTGAATGCAACTGGTTTCGGTTTTTGTGGCTATGTCTGTTACGCCTTTGGGTGTATTTGTGAGAATCCTATTATCAAATTACTTAGAAAAAAATAAACTCGTCATTTTTTTCTTATAGGAAATTGATACCGGCCGGCCGGCCGGATGAGGATTTTTCCGAGTGCCGTGGGCCAGAACCTTATTTATTACATCAATCACTCTAAACTAGCGTCCCGTCTGCTCGTGATGCACCTCTTTGCGAATCCAAATAAACACTGATAAAAGTATGGCAGTACTCACAACTCGTAAAAACCAATTTCAAACTCACAACTCGTAAAAACCAATTAGTCCAATGATAAAAGTATGGCAGTACTCACAACTCGTAAAATACAATTTCAAACTCGCAACTCGTAAAAACCAATTAGTTTCAAACTCACAACTCGTAAAAGCCAATTAGTTTCAAACTCACAACTCGTAAAAACCAATTAGTTTCAAACTCACAACTCGTAAAAACCAATTAGTCGTACCAAATTTCTCTTATTCGATAAACAAATTGCGTGGAGAGACTCTGCTAAATATTTAAGCGTAACAATTAGCAGAAGGTTGGGTTGGGTTGTTTTACCTCTGAGCGGCACTTTTTTGCACACAATGGGCTAAATGGCCAGGTCGCATGGACCCCGAAGGCTCAGAGAAGGTTGGGGCAGGGGACCCACTGGAACAGCTGTTGGGAGACAGATGGTAGCCTCCCGTCAAGGCCATCCAGCGTGTTCTTTAACGTGCACATATTATGGCTCTCCCGCACATGGGGCCACGGCTTAACGTCCCATCCGACGGACGGCGGCCTTTCCAAGCCCATTGGTGTCCCCTACTGACCGTTGGCAAAATACAGGGGAATTTTACGGAGATAAATCTCAACGCTGACCCAGCTGGGACTCGAACCTGGTGATCTGTAGTTCCCAGGTTCGACTCCCAGCTGGGTCAGCGTTGAGATTTATCTCCGCAAAATTTCCCGCCCTGCCCATGGTCATTAGCGGACACCGATGGGCTTGGAAAGGCCGCCGTCCGTCGAATGGGACGTTAAGCCGTGGCTTCTAGTGCGGGAGAGCCATACCCTGTGCATGTTAAAGAACACGCTGGATGGCCTTGACTGGTGGCTACCATCTGTCTCCCAACAGCTGTTCCAGTGGGTCCCCTCCCCCAACCTTCTCTGAGCCTTCGGGGTCCTTGTGACCTGGCCATTTAGCCCATAGTGTAAAAAAAGCTCCTCTCAGAGGTAAAACAACTCAACTTGTGTTTTTAGATACATGGAAGAAATGAATATATATTCACCTATTCCCACCAAAGTAACCCTGCCTATTCATACAATAACTAAATTATTTTTCTTAATAAAATCCTTCTTCGTAAAACAGGTAGTAATATCTCAAACACTTTACAATATTTGGTATATTATAATAAATTGCAATATCTGTATCACTGCACGATAACATTTTTTACACCGTTATATTTTATACTATTATAGATATTTTCAGTAAAAATAATAGCGAGTTTCTTATTTGTAAAAACTGTCAACAGATGGCAGCAGGCACTTCTCGTATCAACCATAGAAAAAGAACTATCCTGATATTAGAATAAAATGCAGACACCTATATATATCGATATGCTCCAGGGAGCAAAACTGAAACATACTTTGACGTACATGTTCGCAAGATGACTAAATGTATTAATGATGTTAGGCAGATAAAAACACGCATCCTAAGTCTCCCCCTCTTTCTGAGCCCTTTAGGCACACTGATTCATTGTTCATAACCCTATTCGCCAATCTATAATTATTCATACGGGCAACATGCCAAACCAACGGAGTCTCTCTCTGCACAATATGCTGCTTAAAGGAGGTTGCAGACTCCTTTGCCTAACCTCATCATTAGTTACAAAGTTAAACCACCTAATACCAAGATACTGCGTAAGCATCTAGAATCAAAAGCATCTAGTTTCCTGTTATCTTATTTACAAAGTGTCCAAGTTTCACTATCATAACTAACCCTAGAAAGAAACAAACTATTATACAGGCATTAGACTGTATAATTAGTAATAATATAATAAGTCACTAATATTAATTAGTCTTTAAGTGTATACGCCTATTTCTCCACACTCTCCATAGATTCTTAAAAGTCCCGGCAGCAATCCCTATTCGTCTGTTCATCTCATGCCGCACATCACCATAGTTGTCCAGATCAGTAGGCCACACTAATCTGGCAGCCCTCCGCTTCCGTTCGCTTCTACAAGAGAGAATCTCTTTTGAAAGGTACTAACGGTCTGCACCACGAGAAGGCGAGGTCGGACATTAGGTGCTAGGCCTGGCCGGTTCTATGCATCGTCACAGGGGATTGGTGCATAGCTCTCCTTCCAGTGACTACCTAGCTACCATTTACAGACCACTATTACTCCTCCCCAAAGGTCAGAGTCAGTACCAACTTTGGCATTGAAGTCACCTAGAACAAAGGTAATATCTCCTTTCTTGACAGAATTCAAAATTTGAATTCTGTAATTTTGAAAAAAAAAACAATTCATACCTACACCAAAATATCAGGGCTATAAGCATTCTAAATACTTTGATGTAGCAATTACCTAATGCCCTTTGAGCACATGCCCGACCGAAACCACACCGAAAGGAGACCGTGTGATTAAACAAAAAAAATTATAATAATAATAGTAAATTGAAGGTATAACTCAAGCGGTAGGAAAATGTACGAACCGAAATGTAAACTATATGAAAAATTTCATGCTATTGCTACTATGTAAAAAAAATGAAATACTTTAACTCATGAATGAAATGAAAAAAACTTCGATAAAATGTATTAGAATACTGTCTTTAGTATTTATTGAAGTAGAATGTCGTGAAACTAAGTTCGAGTTTTTCAAAAATCAATTTGACACTTGGCGGATTTGATTAGGTTGTTCTGTTGTTTTACCTCTGAGGGGCACTTTTAGCATAAAATGGGCTAAATGGCCAGGTCACAACGAACACAAAGGCTCAGAGAAATTTGGGGGAGTGGACCCACTGGAACAGCTGTTGGGAGACAGATGGTAGCCCCCCATCAAGGCCATCCAGCGTGCTCTTTAAGGTTCACAGGATATGGCTCTCCCGCCCACAGGCCCACTGCTTAAAGTCCCATCCGATGGAAGGCGGCCTTTCCAAGCCCTTTAGTGTCCCCTACTGACCGTGAGTAGGGCAGAGAGTTTTGTGAAGATAAATCTCAATGCTGACCCATCTGGGATTCGAACCTGGAAACTGCACATTACGAACTTGCCACCATACTGACGGAGCTGCCGACTTCCTCTACTTGGCGACCACTGCTAGAACAAGCCGAGCTCCGCAGAAGCGTAAGTGGCGCCGCTCTGCGGAATTTTGTCGAAGCCGAACGCGGCAAAGTGGTGTTCACCCACAAAAACAACTGTAACGCCATATCTGCGCATGCGCAGTGCGATCGCTTTAGCACGCTGCCACTATGGTTTGTCTTACTCTTCAAATATTTAATGTGATTTAATTAGTGTTATTCAATGAGTATTCACAAGAGAGTATTATTTTTTATATTTTATATTTTTGATATTTTACAAGAGAGTATCTCGTTTGAAAGGTACTAACGGTCTGCACCACGAGAAGGCGAGGTCGGACATTAGGTGGCCGGCCGGTTCTATGCATCATCACAGGAGATTGGTGCATAGCTCTCCTTCCAGTGACTACCAAGCTACCATATACAGATGTTTTAATTGAAATTGCATCTCTTTAAATTTTACTGCCAGCTATGTATTCTTAAAATATTTTATTTCAATAATATATAATATAAAATACAATATTTCTCATTTTGGCCACTTAATATTCATATTTTCTCCATTCAATATTTATGTCCATCTGTCTCCCAACAGATGTTCCAGTGGGTCCCCTCCCCCAACCTTCTCTGAGCCTTCGGGGTCCATGTGACCTGGCCATTTAGCCCATGGTGTGCAAAAAAGTGCCGCTCAGAGGTAAAACAACCCAACCCAACCCGTGTAATTCTAAACAAAAAATAATAAAATAAATAAATACCCCCTCAAGCAGCTGCTTGCCACAGAAGTCTAACAGGAGCCTGTCAGTTTTATGCCACAGTAGGAGATCTGAGACGATGGCAGGGCCTCAGCAGAAAAACGACACACATATCCATGCCTAAATCCGGGGCTCGAACCCAGGTCCCTTAGATCAATAGCCAAGCGTGCTAACCACTCGGCAGGCGAGGGTTATTTAATGTTCCTTAGGAGAATATTTTGTGTCAAACATTTGGTTTCAAAAGCATAAAAACAATCCATACATTCGCATTTTGTCCATTCAATATTCATATTTTAGCCATTTAATATTCATATTTTGAACACTTAATATTTATATTTTGGTCATTTAATAATCATATTTTGTCCATTTAATACATTTTGGCCACTTAATATTCATATTTTCTCCATTCAATATTTATGTTTTGTCCATTAAATAATCATTTTTGCCCACTTAATATTCGCATTTTATACATTTAATATTCATATTTTGTCCATTTTTCATATTTTGGTCACTTAATATTCGTATTTTAGCCATTCAATATTCATATTTTGTCCATTTAATATTCATATCTTTGTCCATTTAATGTTCATATTTTGAAGTATTTCTGTCCAATACCTGCCAAGTAAAGTTTGAGTTATTTAACTCTATGTGTTGATTTTAGTCATTGATGTAATCTGGGGAAATATCACTGCGGGAATGTTCGCTGCAATGAAAAGTCTTTCCTCTGTAATGCATCATCCTTTCCCGTAATCAATCGACCTTTTTCTTCAATGCAAAGTCCTTCATCTATTCTGTATCGTCCTTCCTCTTAAATGCAAAGTCCTTCATCTATTCTGCATCGTCCTTCCTCTGTACTGCAAAGTCCTTCATCTATTCTGCTTCGTCCTTCCTCTGTACTGCAAAGTCCTTCGTCTATTCTGCATCATCCTTCCTCTGTAATGCAAAGTCCTTCATCTATTCTGCATCATCCTTCCTCTGTAATGCAAAGTCCTTCATCTATTCTGCATCGTCCTTCCTCTGTACTGCAAAGCCCTTCACTTATTCTGCATCGTCCTTCCTCTGTACTGCAAAGTCCTTCATCTATTCTGCATCGTCCTTCCTCTGTATTGCAAAGCCCTTCATCTACTCTGCATCGTCCTTCCTCTGTACTGCAAAGTCCTTCATCTATTCTGCAACGTCCTTCATCTGTAAGGTAAAGTCCTTCATCTATTCTGCATCATCCTTCCTCTGTAATGCAAAGTCCTTCATCTATTCTGCATCGTCCTTCCTCTGTAATGCAACGTCCTTCATCTATTCTGCATCGTCATTCCTCTGTACTGCAAAATCCTTCATCTATTCTTCATCGTCCTTCCTCTGTACTGCAAAGTCCTTCATCTGTTATGCATCGTCCTTCCTCTGTACTGCAAAGTTCTTCATCTATCCTGCATCGTCCTTCCTCTGTATTGCAAAGTCCTTCATCTATTCTGCATCGTCCTTCCTCTGTCCTGCGAAATCCTTCATTTATTCTGCATCGTCCTTCCTCTGTACTGCAAAGTTCTTCATCTATTCTGCATCGTTCTTCCTCTGTACTGCAAAGTCCTTCATCTATTCTGCATCGTCCTTCCTCTGTACTGCAAAGTCCTTCATCAATTCTTCATCGTCCTTCCTCTGTACTGCAAAGTCCTTCATCTATTCTTCATCGTCCTTCCTCTGTACTGCAAAGTCCTTCATCTATTCTGCATCGTCCTTCCTCTGTACTGCAAAGTTCTTCATCTATCCTGCATCGTCCTTCCTCTGTACTGCAAAGTCCTTCATCTATCGTACATCGTCCTTCCTCTGTACTGCAAAGTCCTTCATCAATTCTGCATCGTCCTTCCTCTGTACTGCAAAGTCCTTCATCTATTCTGCATCGTCCTTCCTCTGTAATGCAAAGTCCTTCATCTATTCTGCATCGTCCTTCATCTGTACTATAAAGTCCTTCATCTATTCTGTATCGTCCTTCCTCTGTAATGGAAAGTCCTTCATCTATTCTGCATCTTCCTTCCTCTGTAAGGTAAAGTCCTTCACCTATTCTGCATGTCCTTCCTCTGTAATGCATAGTCCTTCATCTATTCTTCATCGTCCTTCCTCTGTACTGCAAAGTCCTTCATCTATTCTGCATCGTCTTTCCTCTGTACTGCAAGTCCTTCATGTATTCTGTATCGTCCTTCCTCTGTAATGCAAATTCTTTCATCTATTCTGTATCGTCCTTCCTCTGTAATGCAAATTCCTTCATCTATTCTGCATCGGCCTTCCTCTGTAATGCATAGTCCTTCATCTATTCTTCATCGTCCTTCCTGTGTCCTGCAAAGTCCTTCATCTATTCTGCATCGGCCTTCCTCTGTACTGCAAAGTCCTTCATCTATTCTGCATCGTCCTTCCTCTGTAATGCAAAGTCCTTCATCTATTCTGCATCGTCCTTCCTGTGTACTGTAAAGTCCTTCATCTATTCTGCATCGTCCTTCCTCTGTACTGCAAAGTCCTTCATCTATTCTGCATCGTCCTTCCTCTGTACTGCAAAGTCCTTCATGTATTCTGCATCGTTCTTACTCTGTACTGCAAAGTCCTTCATCTATTCTGCATCGTCCTTCCTCTGTACTGCAAAGTCCTTCATCTATTCTGCATCATCCTTCCTCTGTAATGCAAAGTCCTTCATCTATTCTGCATGATCCTTTCTCTGTAAGGTAAAGTCCTTCATCTATTCTGCATCGTCCTTCCTCTGTAATGCATAGTCCTTCATCTATTCTTCATCGACCTTCCTCTGTAATGCAAAGTCCTTCATCTATTCTGCATCGTCCTTGCTCTGTAATGCAAAGTCCTTCATCCATTCTGCATCGTCCTTCCTCTGTAACGCAAAGTCCTTCATCTATTTTGCATCGTCCTTCCTCTGTAAGGTAAAGTCCTTCGTCTATTGTGCATCGTCCTTCCTCTGTAATGCATAGTCCTTCATCTATTCTTCATCGTCCTTCCTGTGTCCTGCAAAGCCCTTCATCTACTCTGCATCGTCCTTCCTCTGTACTGCAAAGTCCTTCATCTATTCTGCATCGTCCTTCCTCTGTAACGTAAAGTCCTTCATCTATTCTGCATCGTCCTTCCTCTGTAAGGTAAAGTCCTTCATCTATTCTGCATCGTCCTTCCTCTGTAATGCAAAGTCCTTCATCTATTCTGCATCGTCCTTCCTCTGTACTGCAAATCCCTTCATCTATTCTGCATCGTCCTTCCTCTGTAATGCAAAGTCCTTCATCTATTCTGCATCGTCCTTCCTCTGTACTGCAAAGTCCTTCATCTATTCTGCATCGTCCTTCCTCTGTACTCCAAAGTCCTTCATCTATTCTGCATCGTAATTTCTCTGTACTGCAAAGTCCTTCATCAATTCTGCATCGTCCTTCCTATGTAATGCAAAGTCCTTCATCTATTCTGCATCGTCCTTCCTCTGTAAGGTAAAGTCCTTCATCTATTCTGCATCGTCCATCCTCTGTAATGCATAGTCCTTCATCTATTCTTCATCGTCCTTCCTGTGTAGTGCAAAGTACATCTATTCTGCATCGTCCTTCCTCTGTACTGCAAAGTCCTTCATCTATTCTGTATCGTCCTTCTTCTGTACTGGAAAGTCCTTCATCTATTCTGCATCGTCCTTCCTCTGTACTGCAAAGTCCTTCATCTATTCCCGATGGGATTGGAAAGGCCGCCGTCCGTCGGATGGGACGTTAAGCCGTGGCCCCGTGTGCGGGAGAGCCATACCCTGTGCACGTAAAAGAACACGCTGGATGGCCTTGACGGGAGGCTACCATCTGTCTCCCAACAGCTGTTCCAATGGGTCCCCTCCCCCAACCTTCTCTGAGCCTTCGGGGTCCATGTGACCAGGCCATTTAGCCCATGGTTTGCAAAAAAGTGTCGCTCAGAGGTAAAACAACCCAACCCAACCCAACCTTCATCTATTCTGCATCGTCCTTCCTCTGTAATGCAAAGTCCATCTATTCTGCATCGTCCTTCCTGTGTCCTGCAAAGTCCTTCATCTATTCTGCAACGTCCTTCCTCTGTACTGCAAAGTCCTTCATCTATTCTGCATCGTCCTTCCTCTGTACTGTAAAGTCCTTCATCTATTCTGCATCGTCCTTCCTCTGTAATGCAAAGTCCTTCATCTATTCTACATCGTCCTTCCTGTGTACTGCAAAGTCCTTCATCTATTCTGCATCGTCCTTCCTCTGTAATGCAAAGTCCTTCATCCATTCTGCATCGTCCTTCCTGTGTACTGCAAAGTCCTTCATCCATTCTGCATCGTCCTTCCTGTGTACTGCAAAGTCCTTCATCTATTCTGCATCGTCCTTCCTCTGTAACGCAAAGTCCTTCATCTATTCTGCATCGTCCTTCCTCTGTACTGCATCGTCCTTCCTCTGTACTGCAAGTCGTTCATCTATTCTGTATCGTCCTTCCTCTGTAATGCAAAGTCCTTCATCTATTCTGCATCGTCCTTCCTCTGTAACGCAAAGTCCTTCATCTATTCTGCATCGTCCTTCCTCTGTAAGGTAAAGTCCTTCATCTATTGTGCATCGTCCTTCCTCTGTAATGCATAGTCCTTCATCTATTCTTCATTGTCCTTCCTGTGTCCTGCAAAGTCCTTCATCTATTCTTCATCGTCCTTCCTCTGTACTGCAAAGTCCTTCATGTATTCTGCATCGTCCTTCCTCTGTACTGCAAGTCCTTCATGTATTCTGTATCGTCCTTCCTCTGTAATGCAAATTCCTTCATCTATTCTGCATCGTCCTTCCTGTGTCCTGCAAAGTCCTTCATCTATTCTGCATCGTCCTTCCTCTGTATTGCAAAGTGCTTCATCTATTCTGCATCGTCCTTCCTCTGTAAGGTAAAGTCCTTCATCTATTCTGCATCGTCCTTCCTCTGTAATGCATAGTCCTTCATCTATTCTTCATCGTCCTTCCTGTGTCCTGCAAAGTCCTTCATCTATTCTTCATCGTCCTTCCTCTGTACTGCAAAATCCTTCATCTATTCTGCATCGTCCTTCCTCTGTAATGCAAAGTCCTTCATCTATTCTGCATCGTCCTCCCTCTGTAAGGCATAGTTCATTTTTCATCTGTAGTGCACAATCCTCCCTCAGTAGCGCACAGTCTTCTCTGTGCAATGAATCGTCCTTCCGCTATACTGCAAAGTCCTTCATCTATTCTGCATCGTCCTTCCTCTGTACTGCAAAGTCCTTCATCTATTCTGCATCGTCCTTCCTCTGTAATGCAATTTCCTTCATCTATTCTGCATCGTCCTTCCTCTGCAATCCATAGTTCATTTTTCCTCTGTAGTGCACAATCCTCCCTCAGTAGCGCCCAGTCCTCTCTGTGCAATGCATCGTCCTTCCTCTGTAATGCGTCGTCCTTCCTCTGTAATGCATCATCCTTCCTCTGCAATGCGTCGTCCTTCCTCTGTAATGCATCATCCTTCCTATGTAGTGTGTCGTCCTTCCTCTGTAATGCATCATCCTTCCTCTGTAATGCGTCGTACTTCCTCTGCATCTGCGGTTTCTCGATGGTATTTAGAAGATATCGATCATCTTTTAAACACGATGAAAGCAGCGAAAACATTGCATAAAAAAATTCCAAAAGAGGCTCTAATATGTTGTTTAAAAAAATAAAATTTGCTGATTTTTTCAATATATATTTTAGTAGTGATAAGATAATAAGATTTTATTTTCGTAATCAATATGAAAAGGCACGTCTGATTTCATCGAAGGAACATAATAAATGTTTGCTTGTGTTAATTAGTTTTTTTTTACCTTTGCAGACCGTCCAAGGTCAGTCTTCCACAGATCGAGATTTCAACTTGACCCATCACGTGATTCCCAATTCGAGCCTGCTGACCCGCGGCAACGTCACCGGCATCTTCCAGCTGTCTTCTGGCGACAACGGTGACGTGGTAGCTCTCGTGCTGTACGCCGTTCTCTCCGTCCTGGGCACCACCGTCAATATCTTGGAGATCAGCTCTCTCATCATCCAGGAGAACCTCCGTCACCATGGCAACGTGTTCCTGGCCAACCAGGCACTGTCCAACCTGCTGGTGACGGCCGTCGGTTTTCCCGCCTCTTGCATCGCCATTTTGGCACGCACTCACAGCCAACCCTTCGTTTGCTACTGGCAGTGGTACAGTGCCCTGCTCTGTTTTCTCACTTCCGTGATCAATTTCCTCTTCATTGCCATCGAGAACTTGTTGGGCGCGAGGCGCCAGGCAGTCGACAGCAAAGCCTACGTGATCTGCTGCGGCGTGAGCGTCGTGGTGGTCGTCGTGTTCTTCACGTGGATCGTTTCCACGGGTTGGGTGGTGCTGCTCATCCTCTTCGGAAAGGGCAGGGATGTGTGCAGCAAGAAGTATGGACACAGCATCATCTTCCTCTTGTTTCTCGTGCCTGTGTTCCTCACGGTGTGCACCTTCGGCAGGGCGATGCATACGTACAAGCGCTACCTGCAAGAGCTCGAGATGAAACAGTGTCTCGAGAGCAGGGAGGAGAATTTACATCGGCAACTGTTCAAGAGCAATGCCTTAGCATATCTGCTCTTCCTCTGCTTTTGGCTGCCGTTTGCCATCGCCGTAACCATAGCAACCTCTGATCCGCGAACAGGAGGTGAGCAGGATGATGTCGTCACCACAACGATCACTAGCATCGGAGAAGTCGACTCGCCGAACACTGTGGAAACTCTCTTGGCCATAGCGCAAACCTACAGCTGCTTCTGTGGGTTAGTGTATGCTTTCACTAACGGGTCCTTTGGACAAGCCTTCGTGTACTTGACAAGGTACTTTTGTTGCAAAGCACATCCGGAGTTTACAAAGAGTACGTTTGAGGAGAAACCACGAGGTACTGTGCGAGTTCATATTGGCATGGAGACCAGAGTGGGAGAGAGGAGCAACAGAACCAACAAGTTGATGGCTGCCATGATGCACGACAGTCCTCAGAGAGGTAGAGCAGTTGACCACTTCCTCTGAAGAACATTTCAAGTCGCAGTTCTTGATTTACCTCTTGTGGCACATTATTCGGTCGATTGATCATGCAACGAAATACGACAAAATGGATTTATTTAACAGAAACTCAAAGTTCATCAAACTCAGTAAGATTAAGTTTAGTGAACTAAATGTTTCTGTATGGTGTATATAAAGAGTACAAGGGAATCTTTTGAGCAAATATCATAGTTAAGACATTAGGAAAATACTTTAAGAAGAAAAATAATCGTTAATTATTTACAAGCACGATGTCGTTCACGCGTTTTTAAGCCCTTAGATATTTATTGACGAAGATTAATAGTTTATAACAAAAATGCTAAGTTGTTGTAGCGGATTTTCACACTTTTTCTTTAATCCACCTGCTTTGGAATCTGTTGATGAGATATTTGCGCTCAATTCATTCATTTCAGTTCCCAAACATAAAAAAAAAAATACCCCCTCAAGCAGCTGCTTGCCACAGAGGTCTGACAGGAGCCTGTCAGTTTATATGCCGTAGTAAAAGGTCTGAGAGGACGGCAGGACCTCAGCAGAAACACAACACACACATCCATGCCTTACCCGGGGCTCGAACCCAGGTCCTTTAGATCAGTAGCCCCGGGTCTCGAACCCAGGTCCCTTAGATCAGTAGCCAAGCGTGCTAACCACTCGGCCATGACAGTATTGATTTGGGGCGGGAGTGGCTCAGTCGGTAGCGCGCCAGGCTCGTAATCTCTAGTTCCCAGGTTCGAGTCCCAGCTGGGTCAGCGTTGAGATTTATCTCCGCAAAATTCCCCGCCCTGCCGCGGTCAGTAGGGGACACTGATGGGCTTGGAAAGGCCGCCGTCCGTCGGATGGGACGTTAAGCCGGTGCCCCGTGTGCGGGAGAGACATACCCTGTGCACGTTAAAGAACACGCTGGATGGCCTTGACGGGAGGCTACCATCTGTCTCCCAACAGCTGTTCCAGTGGGTCCCCTCCCCCAACCTTCTCTGAGCCTTCGGGGTCCATGTGACCTGGCCATTTAGCCCATGGTGTGCAAAAAAGTGCCGCTCAGAGGTACAACAACCCAACGTTAAAGAACACGCTGGATGGCCTTGACGGGAGGCTATCATCTGTCTCCCAACAGCTGTTCCAGTGGGTCCCCTCCCCCAACCTTCTCTGAGCCTTCGGGGTCCATGTGACCTGGCCATTTAGCCCAAGGTGTGAAAAAAAGTGCCGCTCAGAGGTAAAACAACCCAACCCAGTATTGATTTCGAATTATTTGGACGACACGAGATGCTTCTTGAATTTAATGCAGAAAAGAACCGAATGGTTTTGAACCATTCAGACAAAGATATAATTGTTCTTTAACATTCGCTATTTTTCGTCAAGAATTATAGTTCTGTTTAGAACTAACAAGAATAACTTTGCATTATATTTGTGTTCTCTTTCTGCTGAGGAGTATTAAACTGACAGGGCTTCTGTCAATCATCTGTGACAAGCAGCTGCTTGAAGGTTTTTTTTTTATTATTATTATTTATATCTCTAGAAAACCAATAATCATTATTTCAGTTTTATAAAGTTTTAACTTTCTTGGACGATGAAATTTTGAGAGTTGGTTTAATAAGGACGTTAAGATCTTGGGCTTAAAAATCAAGAATAAAACTTTTTTTGGTAATTTTTTTATCTTGAATTTTGGTAACCGTTCTCTGTGAACATTCTTAAAACTTTAAACTTTTACAAAAAAAAAATAGAAATATGCAAACTACATGAAGGATTATAAAGCAGAAGGTAATGCTTTAAAAGGTCATGTTTTTTACATCAGTTTCAAACGGTTTTTTGATAATTTTTTTTTCAAACAAAATATCGATAACCTAAAAGAGGGGTTGTTTTTATTTCTGAGAGGCAATTTTTTGCACACCATGGGATAAATGGCCAAGTCACAAGGTCCCCGAGGACTCAGAGAAAGTTAGGGGAGGATACTTTATGGTAGCCTCCCATCAAGGCCATCCAGGGTGTTCTTAAACTTGCACATGGTGGCTCTCCAGCACACGGGGCCACGGCGTAATGTCCTCTCTGCCGTGTGGCGGCCTTTTCAAACTCATTGGTGTCCTCCTACTGACTGAGGACAAGGCAAGGGATTTTTTCTGAGATAAATCTCAACTATTGCCCAGGAGGAACTCGAACCTTGGGAACTGCAGATTACGGGTTTGCCACCTTACCAACTGGGCCACCTCCTCCACTATGAAGAGGTTGCTTGGATACATATCGATTAAACATATCGATGTTATCACACTGCAAATGTAGTGTAAAACAGTGCAGAAAATGGTTTTCATAAGACACTGACATTTCCTACATTTGTTAAGGCCACTGAGTTTGAAAGGACATGCTGTTTTTTTTCTGCCAATGAAGTTTATCCACCACATATTTTCACGAGTTTATATTAGAATATCCTCTCAATTATCTCTCATTTGTAGTTTTTATAACATTAGAAAATATAAAAAAATGACTCCATACTCCCCAAGACAATGCTACGTTGCAGAAATCGAATATGATGAACAGAGATATGGAGTTTGAAATTCTATCACACACACACTTAGAGGTTTAAGCTTAGCCCCATATAATTTTAATTTTATTTGTACAGTCGTTCAAAAAATATCCGAACACCTTGGTTGATTACAGAATTCAGAAAAAATATCTGGCAACGATTTCTTTGGAAATCAGTGATCTGGCAACTCTCGTGTCACGTGATTACAGAATTCGGGAAAAATATCTGGAGCGTGTACAGCAACTGCACACGCTCCAGTTACCGTTCACAGCAAACTGGAGCGTGTGCAGTTACTGCACATGCTCCAGTTTGCTGTGAACGGTAACTGCACACGCTCAATATTTCCGTGAGTGAGCCCACACGATCTAGTATCAAAATAATATGACCACCTACAGTCGCTCAAAAAAGTATCCGAAGACTATGGTTGATTACACAATTCAGAAAAAAATATCTGGCAAAGATTTTTTTAGAAAATAGTGATCTGGCAACCTTCGTGTCACGTGTCACGTGACACGAAGGTTGCCAGATCGCTATTTTCTAAAAAAAATCTTTGCCAGATATTTTTCGTCACGTGACACGAAGGTTGCCAGATCACTATTTTCTAAAAAAAATCTTTGTCAGATATTTTTTCTGAATTCTGTAATCAACCATAGTGTTCGGATATTTTTTGAACGACTGTATCTTTGAAATAACATCACACATTTTTAAGTGAAAATAAACTATTTTTTTCTAGTTTGATACGCTTGAAAAAAATTGTATTTTTTTAATTAAGAAAGTCCGGCATTTTTTGCATTTTTTTAGTGGCGATTTTTGAATTTTTTAGTTACAGAAATTAGTTTTGTTTTCAACCTTAGAGTTTTACGTTTTTTGTCACTTTGACGTAAGTTTGTTTGTGGAAAGTGATCTGTGAAAAATTTGTGCGAAAAATCGATTGTAATTTAATTGTAAAATTGGATAAAAAAAAATCTGTAATTTAAAAAAAAAAGAGTTTGCAAAAAAGTGTTGTCAGATGTATCGAATGTCAGTTGATGTGTTTTTTTTTATGGACTTTGGATTTCGATGTCGAGTCGTCTGCTGAAATGCTAAGATGAAATTGTGTAATTGTATGCGCTTCGATATCAACGACGAAATTGCCTAAGTTGTAAGTGCCACTAAAAGTGCCTGAGTTAAAATTGTTTGAAAGCGAAACGAATTTTCTGTGCTTTTTAAAATTATCCTCTTGAAGGGTTGGTGCTTTCATTTAATTTAAATATCCAGTCACACGTAATTAAACATTTCTTTTTAGATTTATACTTTCAGTTCTGCATCTGTAGATCAGTATAGATATACGTATATTGGATAAAAATTACACTTAAGTTTAGTGGTTGAAGTCTCGTGCCTCAAGGCTGCTAGAGGGTTGGGTTGTTTTACCTCTGAGCGGCACTATTTTGCACACCATGGGATAAACGGCCAGGTCACATGGACCCCGAAGGCTCAGAGAAGGTTGGGGGAGAGGACCCACTGGAACAGCTTTTAGGAGAAAGATGGTAGCCTCCCGTCAAGGCCATCCAGCGTGTTCTTTAACGTTGGGTTGTTTTACCTCTGAGCGGCATTGCTTTTGCACAGAATGGACTAAATGGAAAGGTCACATGGACCCCGAAAGCTCAGAGAAGGTTGGGGGGAGGGGACCCACTGGAACAGCTGTTGGGAGACAGATGGCAGCCTCCCGCCAAGGCCATCCAGCGTGTTCTTTAACGTGCACAGGATATGGCTCTCCCGCACACGGGGCCACGGCTTAACGTCGCATCCGACGGACGGCGGCCTTTCCAAGCCCATCGGTATCCCCTACTGACCGTGGGCAGGGCGGGGAATTTTGCGGAGATAAACCTCAACGCTGACCCAACTGGGACTCGAACCTGGGAACTATAGATTACGAGCCTGGCGCGCTACCGACTGAGCCACCCCAGCCCCATGTATGTATGCAAAGCACTAATTATGTTTTAAGTTAAGAGAATTAAATTATGGAATATTGAACATCGTTTGGTCAGCATTAGTTTCATTTGAGGGATTTTTTCAAGAATAGGGAGTTAAAAAGAAATATAAACTAGAAATCAGGCCCGGATCCAGATAACAATCAGGTGGGGGGGGAGGGGGTAAGAACCACAAACGAGAAAAAAAATGTAAAATTGTGGGGCAAAGACACTTGATATCCAATGCAGTAATATTTCCACCTTCGTTATAGGATTTTTTAAAAAATATTTTTGAACAATGCATGAAATATAAAAAAGTTTAATAATTTTTTTGCCTCTATTACCCTTACTAGCATTCTGAGGGGGGCAAGGTCCCATTCCCCCCTTGTAGATCCGCCTTGATAGAAATCAATCTCTTGATTTTTATACCATCATTCTGACTTCTATTTGACCTTGAATGAGACGCCAGATCCCAAATTCCTCTTATTTCTGAGTTCTGATGTTTGAATTGCCCTTATTCGCAAAATTTTTAGCTCTACCGGTATATTGCACTTTGATCTTTGACCTTGAAGGGCCCATTGCATCCAAAATCGCATAACATTTCTGAGATCTATGACTGAAAATACTCCCAGGCACCAATTTTCAGACCTCAAGAGCAGATAGATCTGAATTTGACCCTGGATCCATCGCATCCAAATTTTCGCAACTTTTCTGATATCGTGAGACTTCGAAGAATCAGTTCGTAGCTCTCTTACACCAGTAGATCTAAATTTGACCTATGACCTCGAAGGACCTACCGGATCCGAAATTTCGGAACATTTCAGTGATCTACACCCAAAACCCAATTTTCACGTTTTTAGCAGCCGTAGACCAGGTTTGGAGCAATCCCGTGGCCGAGTGGTTAGAGCGCTTGGCTACTGATCTACGGGACCTGGGTTCGAGCCCCGGGTAACGCATGGATGTTCGGTTGTTTTCTGCTGAGGTCCTGCCATCCTCTCAGACCTTCTACTATGGCATATAAACTGACAGGCTCATGTCAGACCTCTGTGGCAAGCAGCTGCTTGAGGGGGTATTTATTTATTTATTATATTATTTAGACCAGGTTTGACGCCCACGTTGGCTTCAATTTGAACCCTAGAAGGACAAGTGGGAGGTCAAATTTCGAACATTTCTATCATTTCTGCATCATAGTTACAATTAGCGTGATCCCCTGTCGCTCACAATCGTCCATATATATATTAGATGTAACTAAGACACGGATAATTTAGGCAGTATTGAGAGAAAGACAGAATTTTTACTAGCTAACAAAGGAACCAAACTTTATGTCCAAGATATAATCACTTTTAGTTTCCCACTTCAAAACTTCACGGAATTTCAAACGAAAATTTGCTAGTAATGTTCAAGCAGGCTTCAACATACAATTTTCTCATTATTGAGAAAAGTAAGCGTATTAATATTATGTGAGGGATGCGTTGTTGAGGGTTTTACCTCTGAGCGGCACTTTTTTTGCACACCATGGGCTAAATTCTCGGGCCACAAGGACCCCGAAGGCTCAGAGAAGATTGGGGGAGATGACCCACTGGAACAGCTGTTGGGAGACAGATGGTAGCCTCCCGTCAAGGCCATCCAGCGTGTTCTTTAACGTTGGGTTGTTTTACCTCTGATCGGTACTTTTTTTGCACACCATGGGCTAAATGGCCAGGCCACAAGGACCCCGAAGGCTCAGAGAAGGTTGGGGGAGAGGACCCACTGGAACAGCTTTTAGGAGAAAGATGGTAGCCTCCCGTCAAGGCCATCCAGCGTGTTCTTTAACGTTGGGTTGTTTTACCTCTGAGCGGAATTTTTTTGCATACCATGGGCTAAATGGCCAGGTCACATGGACCACGAAGGCTCAGAGAACGTTGGGGGAGAGGACCCACTGGAACAGCTTTTAGGATAAAGATGGTAGCCTCCCGTCACGGCCATCCAGCGCGTTCTTTAACGTGCAGAGGGTATGGCTCTCCCGCACACGGGACCACGGCTGAACGTCCCATCCGACGGGCGGCGGCCTTTTCAAGTCCATCGGTGTCCCCTGCTGACCGTGGGCAGGGCGGGGGAATTTTGCGGAGATAAATCTCAACGCTGACCCAGCTGGGACTCGAACCTGGGAACTACAAATTACGAGCCTGGCGCGCTACCGACTGAGCCACCCCTTGTGAGGGATGTAGCAAAAGACTATTTTATTTTTGCACATTCCATTTTACTGCTTCATTTGATACTTTGAATAATTAATCGTGACTTTTTTCAATTAAGTTTTTTTTTTATACAGACAAGGGATAATATGAAAAATATCTCTATAGTAATTACCCGGATGGAATGCATAGTGAAATACTATCTGAAAAAGAAACTGTTAACATCAGTGCCTTCTTGTCTTCAATTGCTTTTTTATAATGGGAACACATCTGATTTCTTTAGAAATCTTAGAGTTTAAGCATAAAACGCAATTTTGATCTCTACTTAAATGACTTTTTTTATCATATTACTGCCCGACAGACTGTCTATTTCTGAAGATATTTTATTTGCAATAGATTGGGAGGTAAACCTTTGAATCTTGGCAACGGGCTTGATGGATTTTCAGCTGTCAAGTTTTTTTAAGTGACAAGATTCGTCGAAGTTCACTGGGGAAAATCCCGCCTGCAAATGCGAAAGTAGTTGCAAAAAATATTTGCATCATTATAGATAACTCTAGGAATATAGAACACTGCATTCCAATATGTACAGTCGCTCAAAAAAGTATCGGAACACTATGGTTGATTACAGAATTCAGAAAAAATACTGGCAACGATTTTTTTTAGAAATTAGTGATCTGGCAACCTTCGTGTCACGTGATTACAGAATTCAGAAAAAATATCTGGAGCATGTGCAGTAACTGTACACGCTCAATATTTCCGTGAGTGAGGCCACACGATCCAATGTGCTGTGAACATTAACCGCAACCGCTCCAGTTTGCTGTGAACGGTAACTGCACACGCTCCATATTCATTGCATTATATATTCATACGTATTATATATATTAAAAAATATTCGAACACTACGGTTGCTGACAGAATTCAGAAAAAATGTCTGGCAAGGATTTTTTTTAGAAATTAGTGATCTGGCAACCTTCGTGTCACGTGACACGAAGGTTGCCAGATCACTAATTTCTTTAAAAAAATCGTTGCTAGATATTTTTTCTGAATTCTGTAATCAACAATAGCGTTCGGATACTTTTTTGAGCGACTGCACGAGGTATTTTGATATACGTTTCAGAGACCTAACTCTAAGAGAATTTAATAAAAGTAGAGAAATATTAATCGCAATGTGGGGAATTAGTTGTTTTGTATATTACTAGTTTAGCTACATTTCATTGAACACCCTTGTTAATTATTCCTTTATACGTTTAAAATATCATATTTTGTAAATCATGTGAGTTAATATCATCTAATAGCCCAATAAATAAGTTATGCAGTATTCTGCACTTATACTTTCTAAAATGAAAAAGTAAGTATGTAAAAAACGTATAGAATCATGTTTTATTATGTTTTTTTTTTCAAATTTCGTCATTTCCTGTATATAATTGTGCTATGAGTTATTTCAACTTGCCCAAACCAACTCGTGAGAGTTATATTTAAGTGGCACATATCGAATTATGTAAAAAAATCTCAATATCAGTGACCGTTTTCCATTATTCCACCTGTACAGTCGCTCAAAAAAGTATCCGAACACTACGGTTGATTACAGAATTCAGAAAAAATATCTCGCAACGAAATTTTTTTGAAATAAGTTATCTGGAAACTTCGTGTCACGTGATTACACAATTCAGGAAAAATATCTGGAGCGTGTGCAGTAACTGTACACGCTCCAGTTACCGTTCACAGCAAACTGGAGCGTGCGCAGTAACTGCACACGCTCCAGTTTGCTGTGAACGGTAACTGCACACGCTTAATATTTCTGTCAGTGAGCCCACACGATCTAGTATCAAAATAATATGACTACCTGCAGTCGCTCAAAAAGGTATCCGAACACTATGGTTGATTATAGAATTCAGAAAATATATCTGGCAACGATTTTTTAGAAATTAGCGATCTGGCAAATTTCTAAAAGTGATCTGGCAACCTCCGTGTACACGAAGGTTCTCAGATCACTAATTTCTTAAAAAAAATCGCGTACACGGTTGCAAGAACACTAATTTCTAAAAAAAAAATCGTGTACGTGAAAGTTGCCAGATCAATAATTTAAAAAAAATCGTATACACGAAGGTTGTCATATTACAAATTTCTAAAAAAAATCGTGTACACGAAGGTTGCCAAATCAATAATTTCTAAAAAAAAAAATAAATCGTGTATACGAAGGTTGCCAGATCACTAATTTCTAAAAAAAATCTTTGCCAGATATTTTTCCGAATTCTGTAATCAACCATAGCGTTCGGATACTTTTTTGAGCGAATGTACAATTCTGGAAAATCGCATTAGCTATGTGAAAGTGTTTATTCGGTGTTACGACGACAGTGAAACGCTTTTTACTTTCCTATGAACTTGCACGTGATGCCTTGCACCAAACTCTTCATATCAGCCTTTTTGAACATTTTGATAATTAAGAATTTAAGAAATTTCTGGTGAAAATGTAAGATGCGCCCAAATATAATACTCATTGTCTCTTAAAAGAAGATTCTGCCGTTGAGAAAGCAAGTGCATTAAATCCACGAGCAGAATAAAGTCTTTGAGTTTCCATTTACCAATTGTTTCACAATAAAGTATTGCTTAAATGGCTGTTAGGGATCAATGTCTCATATGTCCATATTTATATATCTATTTTTGATGTTGGAAATTTGCTTCACAAAGTGCTTTTAATCGCACTGCATCTGCTGTACAGACTGCCTACATCACTGTATCATAAACATTTTATTTGTCGATTTGTTTCTGTGTCAGTTTATTACCTAAACTAGAATTAACGCATGTCGCCTCTGACGAATATGGGAATATCGTTTTCAAAAAGAATGAAGTTTTTTGTTTACCTACATTTGCACTCTTTAAAATTTTTTATTCGATTGGGTTGGGTTGTTTTACCTCTGAGCGGCACTTTTTTGCACACCATGGGCTAAATGGCAAGGTCACATGGACCCCAAAGGCTCAGAGAAGGTTGGGGGAGGAGACCCACTGGAAGAGCTGTTGGGAGACAGATGGTAGCCTCCCGTCAAGGCCATCCTGCGTGTTCTTTAACGTGCACAGGGTATGGCTCTCCCACACACGGAGCCACGGCTTAACGTCCCATCCGACGGACGGCGGCCTTTCCAAGCCCATCGGTGTCCCCTACTGACCGTGGGCAGGACAGGGAATTTTTGCGGAGATAAATCTCAACGCTGACCCAGCTGGGACTCGAACCTGGGAACTACAGATTACGAGTCTGACGCGCTACCGACTGTTTAATTCGAACTACCGAATTATTGGGAAAATGAAAATAGTACAAAATTATTAATATTTATCAGTAGTGTCACGCCCCCTTATTAATAACTGACCACGGCCTCTTATTAACAATTAATGACTCATATTTCATAATTCATAACTCAATTTATATTTAATTACTTAACCCCTTAGTGTCGCCCCCCTTTATTAAAAATCCCGCCATTTTGACCACAAACTCCCGAATAAGTTCCGCCATTTTGGTTTATACCCTCATCCTCATCCAGAGTTCGCCATCTTGGTTCCCGCCATTTTAAATCCTGACGTCACCACAAACTCCCAAATTTTTCCAAGTCCCAAGTCCGCCATCTTGGTCCCCCACCATTTTGAATTCTGACGTCTCCACAAACTCCCCCGATTTTGCCGTTCGTCCGCCATCTTGGTTTCTACCCTCATCCAATTTTTTTTCTGTCCAGAGTCCGCCATCTTGAATCCAGACGTCACCACAAACTCCTGAGGGGACGTGGTCAGTGACGTCATAGGGGGATTTGGGTTGGGTTGTTTTACCTCTGAGCGGCACTTTTTTGCACACCTTGGGCTAAATGGCCAGGTCACAAGGACCCCGATGGCTCAGAGAAGGTTGGGGAAGGGGACCCACTGGAACAGCTGTTGGGAGAAAGATGGTAGCCTCCCGTCAAGGCCAGACAGCGTGTTCTTTAACGTGCACAGTGTATGTCTCTCTCGCACACTGGGCCACGGCTTAATGTCCCATCCGACGGACGGCGCCCTTTCCAAGCCCATCGGATCGGTGTCCGCTACTGACCGTGGGCAGGGCGGGGAATTTTGCGGAGATAAATCTCAACGCTGACCCAGCTGGGACTCGAACCTGGGAACTGCAGATTACGCCTGGACAGAGTCACGGATTTAACGTGACTCTGTGTTTTTCTCATCTTACAGACGGCGACCTTTCTGAGTCCACCAGTGTCCCCTTTTTCACCAAGGGAAGGGGGTTAAGCAAAGATAAATTTCAACCCTGGCATAGTTGGGACTCGAACTTGGGAACTGCAAGTCTCTCCAAGCCATGACACTATCACAGCAGCAGATATCGTTGTCTTGTGTTCATGAATGTTCGTGGTGTTCATGAATATTTGCTCCTGCCTCCAGTTGTTATGACGTCTGCATCAGTTTAAATGATTCCTACCCTGGGGGGGCGGGAATGTTTCAGTCGATACTGTGCGAGGCTCGTAATCAGTAGTTCCCAGGTTAGAGCCCTAGCTGGGCCAGGATTGAGATTTTTCTCTGCTAAATTCCCGCCCTGCCAATAGTGGGCACTGATGGGCTTCGATGGGCCATCGTCCGTCGGATGAGATGTTAAGTGTGTGTTGGAGAGCCATACTCTGCGCACACTAAACAACAGGTCTGACTGCCTTGACGGGTTGGGTTGTTTTACCTCTGAGCGTCACTTTTTTGCACACCATGGGCTAAATGGCCAGGTCACATGGAACCCGAAGGCTCAGAGAAGGTTGGGGAAGGGGACCCACTAAAACAGCTGTTGGGAGACAGATGGTAGCCTCCCGTCAAGGCCATCCAGCGTGCTATTTAACGTGCACAGGGTATGGCTCTTCCACACACGGGTGCCACGACTTAACGTCCCATCCGACGGACGGCGGCCTTTTCAAGCCCATCGGTGTCCCCTACTGACCGTGGGCAGGGCGGGGAATTTTGCGGAGATAAATCTCAATGCTGATCCAGCTGGGACTCGAACCTGGGAACTACAGATTACGAGCCTGGCGCACTACCGACTGTGCCACCCCCGCTCCGCCTTGACGTGAGTCTACCCTCTATTTCCTAACAGCTGTCCAGTGAGCATCCTCCCACAACTGTCTCTGAGCCTTCAGGGTCCTTGCGACCTGGCCATTTCGCCCATTGTGTAAAAGAAGTGCCGCTCAGAGGTAAAACAACCCAACTTGTGTTTTAGATACATGGAAGAAATGAATATATATTCACCTATTCCCACCAAAGTAACCCTGCCTATTCATACAATAACTAAATTATTTTTCTTAATAAAACCCTTCTTCGTAAAACAGGTAGTAATATCTCAAACACTTTACAATATTTGGTATATTATAATAAATTGCAATATCTGTATCACTGCACGATAACAATTTTAATACCGTTATATTTTATACTATTATAGATATTTTCAGTAAAAATAATACCGACTCTCTTATTTGTATAAACTGTCAACAGATGGCAGCAGGCACTTCTGGTATCAACCATAAAAAAAGAACTATCCTGATATTAGAATAAAATGCAGACACCTATATATATCGATATGCTCCAGGGAGCAAAACTGAAACATACTTTGACGTACATGTTCCCAAGATGACTAAATGTATTAATGATGTTAGGCAGTTTCAAACACGCATCCTAGGTCTCCCCCTCTTTCTGAGGCCTTTAGGCACACTGTTCATAACCCTATTCGCCAATCTATAATTATTCATACGGGCAACATGGCCAAACCAACGGAGCCTCTATCTGCACAATATGCTGCTTAAAGGAGGTTGCAGACTCCTTTGCCTAATCTCATCATTAGTTACAAAGTTAAACCACCTAATACCCAAGATACTGCGTAAGCATCTAGAATCAAAAGCATCTAGTTTCCTGTTATCTTGTTTACAAAGTGTCCAAGTTTCACTACCATAACTAACCCTAGAAAGAACCAAACTATTATACAGTCATTAGACTGTATAATTAGTAATAATATAATAAGTAACTAATATTAATTAGTCTTTAGGTGTATACGCCTATTTCTCCACACTCTCCATAGATTCTTAAAAGTCCCGGCAGCAATCCCTATTCGTCTGTTAATCTCATGCCGCACATCACCATAGTTGTCCAGATCAGTAGGCCACACTAATCTGGCAGCCCTCCCCTTCCGTTCACTTCCACAAGAGAGAATCTCTTTTGAAAGGTACTAACGGTCTGCACCACGAGAAGGCGAGGTCGGACATTAGGTGCTAGGCCTGGCCGGTTTTATGCATCAACACAGGGGATTGGTGCATAGCTCTCCTTCCAGTGACTACCTAGCTACCATTTACAGACCACTATTACTCCTCCCCAAAGGTCAGAGTCAGTACCAACTTTGGCATTGAAGTCACCTAGAACAAAGGTAATATCTCCTTTCTTGACAGAATTGAAAATTTGAATTGTGTAATTTTGAAAAAAAAAATTCATACCTGCAACATCAAAAAAACAGGGCTATAATTATTCTAAATATAGCTCTTACTTGGATGTAACAATTACCTTATGCCCTTTGGGCACATGCTTGACCAGAAAGTTGGATTCAAAAGTTTATGTGATTAAACAAAAAAATAATAATAATAGTTATTTGAAGCTATAACTCAAGCGGTAGGAAAATGTACGAATCGAAATGTAAACTACATGAAAAATTTCATGCTACTGCTACTAGGTAAAAAAAATGAAATACTTTAACTCATAAATGAAATCAAAAAAAGTTCGATAAAATGTATTAGAATACTGTCTTTAGTATTTATTGAAGTAGAATGTCGTGAAACTAAGTTCGAGTTTTTCAAAAATCAATTTGACACTTTGCGGATTTGATTAGGTTGTTCTGTTGTTTTACCTCTGAGGGGCACTTTTGGCATAGAATGGGCTAAATGGCCAGGTCACAACGAAAACAAAGGCTCAGAGAAATTTGGGGGAGGGGACCCACTGGAACAGCTGTTGGAAGACAGATGGGAACCTCCCATCAAGGCCATCCAGCGTGCTCTTTAAGGTTCACAGGATATGGCTCTCCCGCCCACAGCCACACGGCTTAAAGTCCCATCCGATGGAAGGCGGCCTTTCCAAGACCTTTGGTGTCCCCTACTGACCGTGAGTAGGGCAGAGAGTTTTATGAAGATAAATGTCAATGCTGACCCATCTGGGATTCGAACCTGGGAATTGCAGATTACGAACTTGCCGCCATACTGACTGAGCTGCCGACTTCCCCTTCTTGGCGACCACTGCTAGGACAAGCCCAGCTCCGCAGAAGCGTAAGTGGCGCCGCTCTGCGGAATTTTGTCGAAGGCGAACGCGGCAAATTGGTGTTCACCCACAAAAACAACTGTAACGCCCTATCTGCGCATGCGCAGTGCGATCGCTTTAGCACGCTGCCACTATGGTTTGTCTTACTCTTCAAATATTTAATATGATTTAATTAGTGTTATTCAATGAATATTTTATCCCGTTCAATTAGTTCATGCTGCGATAGCTGACAAAGCCAAAGTAATTTTATTTTGAGTAATTTTGCAGAATATTTAAAATTAATAATATCTAAATTAATACATTTAATCATCTTGCAAATATATAAGTCAATGTATGTTGCAGTTTTGTGTTCCCTGGAACATATCAATGAATATAGGTTTGTACACTTTGTTCTGATACTGTAGTTCTTTTTTATGGTTGATACGATTAGAGGCCCTCTATAGGTAGAGGTTGGCCATCTCAAAATTGGACGCCATGTTTTGTCGTCGCCTGTAAATGGTAGTTAGGCGTAAACTGGAAGGAGAGCTGTGTACCAATCCCTAGTGATGATGCACAGAACCGGCCAGGTCTAGCACCTAATGTCCGACCCCGCCTTCTCGTGGTGCAGGCCGTTAGTACCTTTCAAAAGAGATATTCTCTTTTGGAGGGGAACGGAAGGGGAGGGCTGCCAGTTCAGTATGGCCTACTGATCTGGTCATCTATGGCCACTTTTTTCTTTTTTTTCAACCCTGCTGAGGAGTGGTCAACTTCAAAGGGTCTTGGTGCTGACCATTTATACCTACTAGACTGGACTTGTTTATGGATTTGAGCTTGATTATGGATCCTGGACTTGCTGCATTGGTGGGTCTCTGTTGAGGGAGAGTCTGCTGCTGTGTTTTCTGTTTGCTTCTGGGTTGCCAGCTCTAAGTGAACAGAGGCATGGGATACCTTATATCAGCTGGTGGATAATCCTAATCAGAGACCATCGCAGGTACAGTTGCTCAAAAAAGTATCCGAACACTACAGTTGATTACAAAATTCAGAAAAAATATCGGGCAACGATTTTTTTAGAAATTAGTGATCTGGCAACCTTCGTGTAACGTGACACGAAGGTTACCAGATCACTAATTTCTAAAAAAAATCGTTGCCAGATATTTTTTCTGAATTTTGTAATCAACCGTAGTGTTTGGATACTTTTTTGAGCGACTGTACCTGAACCTTACTTAGCTAGTTGGGCATCGTCAAGCCTAAACTGGAGTAATGTGTCTCAGGCAGGCCATATGGCTCTTGAAAAAGTCCACTTGAAAAGGTGGTGCCTGAAGTTCCTACCAGCATCGGTGACTTCAGCCTTTAGCGGAGGAGGAACAGGTCTTTGCCCCTTGCGTGCTATCAGGGGGCTGTTTGATATTGTTGGTCCTACCAATCTCAATAAGCCTAATTACTTTAAAAATCCTACTAATCATTTTCTCTCTGCAGGAACGTGGAACGTGAGGACATTACGCAGAGATTATTCTCTTGATGTCCTCACGCAGGAATTCCAGCTCTATAACCTAGATATTCTAGGCTTGCAAGAGACCAGATGGACAGGTAAAGGTGAGATACTTAAAAATAACTTTAAATTTCTCTTTACAGGGAGAGAGGATGGAAAGCATCACCAAGGCGTGGGTCTGCTACTCAGCAGACATGCTAGTGAATCTCTTCTAGGATACGAGTGCATTAATGAAAGGTTTCTTACAGCAAAATTTCAGACAAGCATTAAAGACTTGAATGTTATCTGCTGTTATGCCCCCACTGAGGATTCTGATGAGGATGAGAAGGATAGGTTTTACAGACAACTTCAGGATATTTTGAATTCTGTCAAGAAAGGAGATATTACCCTTGTTCTTGGTGACTTCAATGCCAAAGTTGGTACCGACTCTGACATTTGGGGAGGAGTAATAGGCCCTTTTGGTATTGGTAGCTGCAATGGCAATGGGCAACGTCTCCTACAGGAAAGTAAACTAAATGGTTTCAGAATAACTAACACATATTACAAACACCGCGACATACATAAATACACATGGGTTTCACCTGATGGGCTGCATAAGAATATGATTGATTATATATTAATTAACAACAAATGGGCTAGTTCTGTTAGAAATACCAGGGCATATAGGGGAGCTGAAATTGGATCTGACCATTACCTTGTTAAAAGTGTCTTGCAACTTAAACTTAAAAAGTGTTGTGCTAGGGTTAAAAAATTTACCTTTAATACTGAAGCTCTGAAAGACCCAGTTATAGCTAAAGCTTACCATGATAGGTTACTTAGTCATTATGACAGTCATGGTTTGCTTAATACTGAAGTTGAGGAAGAATGGGGTCATTTTAAACAGGCTTTTTTGGAAACTAACAGTACTCTTTTCGGGAAAAAGGAGCAGAGGAGGCAGAATTATTTAAGTGATAAGGCACTTGAGCTTATTTCAGAAAGAAGGAACTGCAGGAATGTCCTTAATCAGTATCCTACTAGTCTTAATAGAAAGCATTACAAAGAACTTAATAAACGTGTAAAGGATCAGTTAGCTACTGATAAGAATCTTTGGCTTGATGGCCTGGCTGACAAAGCTGAGGAAGCAGTTAGACATCACAACAGCAGAGAGCTATACCAGATAGTTAATGTTTTGTGTGGTAGAAAACGGACAGGTATATAGGGATTGAAGGATAAACAAGGCAAGGTTATAGAAGGTGAGGATTCTGTCATGGCTAGGTGGGCTGAGCATTTCAGTGATGTTCTAAACAATGTGGTTAATTCTACTCCCATTGTTTGCAATGATGAAAGATGCATTGTTGGCTTTAATGTTGGCCCTATAACACAATCTGAAGTTAGTTTGGCTATTTCTAAACTTAAACTTCATAAATTCCCAGGGATGGATGAAATTACTTCGGAAATGCTTAGAACTGGGAATGTTTCAGTTACCGTTTGGATGACTGAAATTTTGAATAACTTTTATGATAAAGGCATGGTTCCTAAAGATTTTACCAGAACTATTATTATCCCTATTTTCAAAAAAGGTGATCGCAGTTCTTGTGATAACTATAGGGGTATCAGCCTACTCTCTGTTCCAGGTAAAGTTCTTTCCATGATTGTGCTTAATAGACTTAATAATCTGGTTGACAGGCAATTGCGTGATGAGCAATGTGGATTCAGAAGTGGTAGGGGATCTGTAGATCAGATATTTTCACTTAGGCAGATTCTTGAAAAATGTTTAGAGTTTCGGAAACCTTTGGTTGCTAGCTTTGTTGATTTCAAAAAGGCTTTCGACTCTGTTGATCGTCATAATTTGTGGTTGATTGTGAGATCATATGGTATACCAGACAAGTTAGTTAACATAATGAAAGCTCCCTATAATAACACTGAGTCATGTGTGAGAGTTGGTAAGTCTTGTAGCAATTGGTTTAGCATTACTTCTGGTGTTCGACAAGGGTGCATTTTGTCTCCTTTTCTCTTTAGTTTGGTTGTTGATTATGTTGTGCGAAATTCACTTCAAGAGAAAGATTTTGGCCTTAAATGGCCTGGAGATACGAAAATTTCTGATTTATATTATGCTGATGATTTAGCCCTTTTGGCAAATGATGTTGATGAGATGAACTCTTTCATTCGAGCTGTTGATGAGACTGGTAGTACAGTTGGTTTGGTTATAAACAGAGAGAAAACTAAAGTGATGAAAATTGGTCAGGCAGGCTGTGATTCAGTTAATCTGAATGGTTGCAGTCTTGAGCAGGTGTCACAGTTTAATTACCTTGGGAGCTACGTAACTGATACTGGTGATGTGAGGCATGAGATTAACAGACGAATATGTATTGCTGCCGGGACTTTTAAGAATCTATGGAGATTGTGGAGAAATAGGCGTATACACCTAAAGACTAAAATTAGACTGTATAATAGTTTGGTTCTTTTTAGGGTTAGTTATGGTAGTGAAACCTGGACGCTGTGTAAACAAGATAACAGGAAACTAGATGCTTTTGATTCCAGATGCTTACGCAGTATCTTGGGTATTAGGTGGTTTAACTTTGTAACTAATGATGAGGTTAGGCAAAGGAGTCTGCAACCTCCTTTAAGCAGCATATTGTGCAGAGAGAGACTCCGCTGGTTTGGCCATGTTGCCCGTATGGATAATTATGGATTGGCGAATAGGGTTATGAACAGTGTGCCTAAAGGCCTCAGAAGGAGGGGGAGACCTAGAATGCGGTGGGCAGATAATGTTAAACAGGACCTTGTTAGAACTGGTGTGCAGTGGCCGGATGCAGCAGATGTAGCTCAGGACAGATATGCTTAGAGAATTAAACTGCAAGATCTGGTTGGAACTCCGTATCCCATGGCTGCTTGAGAGGATGATGATGATGATGATGGGATTGTTTAAAGTGCATAACTAAACGGTATTTTTTTTTCAGCTTTTTTTTTTAGAATATAATTTTTATTCATAAGAGTAAAGAATACAAATACACTTACACTTTGACCCGCAAAGCTAAATAGCTTATCTGCAGGAAAATGAATAAATTATATTAACATAAGTCATTCAGCCACAAAAATGGTGTGCATCAAATAAATCCACAAAACACAACACATAAAAATCAGCTAACTAGAAAATACCAAATGATTTTTTAATTCCATTTTAAGTCTTCTAAAAGAATATATATTTAGTAATTCTTTTGGAATAGCATTAAATATAAGTGGTACTTGATATTCGGAGGTATGTTTCCCGTAATTATTTCGAAAATTTGGCAATTTGTAATAACCCTGGTTTTGAAGTCTTGTATTTTTATTATGTTGAATTTTTAGTTTGTAAGTTTCGTCAAAAAAATTTTTAATTATTACATTATATTTATATAAATTGCTGTAGGATAAAAGATTTAAGAATTTTAATCTATCGGTAGAAGTTTTATAAATTTTTTGCAAATGAAATGGAATAATATTTTTAGCTATTATAGACTGCAGTTTTTCTATTTTATTTATGTTAGTTAAGTTAGTTGTTCCATGCACAATTATTGCATAATTTAAAATAGATTCGCATATTGCTTTATAAAATAGTACACATGTTTCCATATTTAATACATATTTCAATTTTTGAATTTTTATCGCCGATTTTCTCAAGCTTTCACATATGTGGGATATATGGGCATTCCACCTAAAATATTCATCAAAAATGATTCCTAGGTAATTTATTTTATTTACTTGCTCAACAAGTGGGCAGCTGCATAATGATTCACAATTCGAAGCATCCTTTTTTCTGCAATTTATTTTATGAGTTTTGATAAAGAGGTTTTGATGAATATGAGATCCTGGTGAATGAATAATCATCAGTTTTGTTTTTTTCTCATTTAAATAGATTTTATTATAATTTAACCATCTAATAATATTATTGTAATCTGTTTGAACCTCTGAAATGCTATCATTTAAATATTTCTGACTGTTTATTAAAACAATGTCGTCAGCATATAGATAAATAGCACTATTTAATTTTGTATTGAACAAATCATTTATGTACACTAGGAACAATAAAGGACCTAAAACTGAGCCTTGGGGAATTCCACATCGTGTTATTACTTTTCTGCTGTAGCAGTTTTTTATTTTAGTAATTGTGTATCTGTCTGATAAATAAATTCTAAACCAATCTAACAATATACCGCGAATACCGTAATTTTCCATTTTATTTAGTAAAATGCTATGATCTATTGTATCGAAGGCTTTCTTTAAATCTAAGAACATAGTTACAATTTTTTCCCTGATTTATTAATATTATTTGCAATTTTGGAAATTAGTTGGATTGTGTTTTTTCCTTTTTGAAAGCCAAACTGATTTTCATTAATTATGCTGTGTTTAAGTAAAAAGTTAAAAACAGTATTATAAATATATTTTTCCATTATTTTCGAAAAAATAGGCAGAATTGTTATTGGTCGATAGTTAGAAAAATCCTCCTTAATACCACCTTTAAAAATAGGTCTGCACGGTACTTATGGATTCCGGAAAAGGGGAGGGTAATATTTGATGCAGATTTCAGTGTTCATGATTGGAAGCACTTTAGAAAACGGCTAAAACAGAAAAGTAAATTTTAGGACTTTAAAAAAAATTAAAATTTTAAATTAATACCCCCTCCAGCAGCTGCTTGCCACACAGGTCTGACAGGAGCCTGTCAGTTTATATTCCAAAGTAGAAGGTCTGTGAGGATGGCATGAGCTCAGCAGAAAAACAACACACACAACCATACCTTACCCGGGGCTCGAACCCAGGTCCTTCGTGGTTAGCGCGCTTGCCTACTGGTCTAAGGGACCTGGGTTCGATCCCCGGATAAGGCATGGATGTATGTGTTGTTTTTCTGCTGAGGTCTTGCCATCCTCTCAGATCTTCTACTATGTCATATAAACTGACATGCTCCTGTCAGACCTCTGTGGCAAGCAGCTGCTTGAGGGAGTATTTATTTTATTATTAAAAAAAAAATCGCTTTGTTTTCTGTCCATCTGTAGAGATCGAACCGTTTTGTTTATACAGAAAAATAAAAAACTCTTTTTGTGTTACATAGGCATTAATGATATACAGTGGACCTTCGTTATAGCGCTGCTCGCTATACCGCGCATTCGGTTATAGCGCGGGCGATGTTCGCGATAAGTTCAAACATGTTTATACAGTTCCGTGCTGCGTTAGGGAGTATCGCATTTTATTATTACTGCGTATTGAGTAATTGTGTATGTATTGAGTTCCTGCATGTATTTTGAATAGTGTTTAATTATTGTATGCATGATGAGTAAAAGAAAAGCTTACAGTGTGAAATTTATTGTGTCGCCACCGCGCCGCTCGGTATAACGCGGTTCACCTTATAACGCGGGTGTTGTTTCCCGCCCGACATGCGCGTTATATCGGGGGTCAACTGTATTACGATTTGCATTTTTGGAATCTCCCAAACGTTATAACTGCGCCCTCTAACGGTGGAAAAACTTGAAATTCCAAAATATCAAGCGAATATTCCAAGCGATGTAGTTATGTTAGAAGTTTGAAATTTTGGTGTTGAAATGTTAAGGTTACGAAGTTACCATTGGCAACAATCACTTGACCTTTTATACCCAGGGGGAGGGTGAATGCGACTTTTATGTTTTAACAGAACAATGTATGTTTTTAGAGATAAATTAAAAATTTTTTTGGGGTTCGACATGTATTGATGAAATATTACAATTTGCATTTTTGCGAATTTCCAAAAAGCTATAATTGAGCCCTCTAACGGTGGAAAAAGATGGAAAAATACCAAAATTTAAACGAATATTTTAAACGATGTAGTTATGCTAGAAATTTTAAATGTTGGTCGTGGAATGTGAAGGCTTGAAAATTCCATTGACAACAATGAATTGACCCTAAGCCCAAAGTAAGTAAGAAACGGAACGGTTTTGTTTTAAGGGATAATTGGAAATCTATTTTTTAGTTGGTTACTAATGAAATGTAATTCGCATTTTCAAAGTTAGTTTTAATTTATATCATTAGAGATCACTAAATATCGAAACAACAAAACTTTTATCGAATGTTTCAAGTGATCTGTTTATTTGGGTTGGGTTGTTTTACCTCTGAGCGGCACTTTTTTGCACACCATGGGCTAAACGGCCAGGTCACATGGACCCCGAAGGCTCAGAGAAAGTTGGGGGAGGGGGACCCACTGGAACAGCTGTTGGGTGACAGATGGTAGTCTCCCGTCAAGGCCATCCAACGTGTTCTTTAACGTTGGGTTGTTTTACCTCTGAGCGGCACTTTTTTGCACACCATGGGCTAAATGGCCAGGTCACAAGGACCCCGAAGGCTCAGAGAAAGTTGGGGGAGGGGAACCCACTGGAACAGCTGTTGGGTGACAGATGGTAGTCTCCCGTCAAGGCCATCCAACATGTTCTTTAACGTTGGGTTGTTTTACCTCTGAGCGGCACTTTTTTGCACACCATGGGCTAAATGGCCAGGTCACATGGACCCCGAAGGCTCAGAGAAGGTTGGGGGAGGGGACCCACTGGAACAGCTGTTGGGAGACAGATGGTACCCTCCCGTCAAGGCCATCCAGCGTGTTCTTTAACGTGCACAGGGTATGGCTCTTCCGCACACGGAGCCACGGCTTAAGTCCCATCCGACGGACGGCGGCCTTTCCAAGCCCATCGGTGTCCCCTACTGACCGTTGGCAGGGCGGGGAATATTGCGGAATGATCTGTTTATGGTAGAAATTCCACTGGCAGTAAAGATCCGCCCACTATTTTCAGAGGAGAGAGAGAAATTCAACTTTTTAAATTTAGGAACTAAAAGACAAATACTTTTTATGTTTTATAATTACTAATAAAATACGACTATGTTCATTTCCCCCATCATACATTAAAAAATAAATAAATAACCCCTCAAGCAGCTGCTTGAACAGAGGTCTGACAGGAGCCTGTCGGTTTATATGCCGTAGTAGAAGGTTCATGAGGATGGCGGGACCTCAGCAGAAAAACAACACGAACATTCATAATTTAAACTTTTAAGGAATGAAAAAGTAGGCAAAGGAAGAATTTCATTCTCTTTGAAAACGAGATTCCCATATGCGCCAGAGGCGATATGCGTTCTTCTACTTATTTTACACTTTCATTTCCATCGTACTCAGAGCACTAGGAAAGAAACAGTTGCCACCCGAGATCATAGATGGCGCCATAAGGAGGCGACCAAAATTCACGGGAAGAGTGATAGTCATAATTAGTAAAAAAATGACTGAGACGGCATTAGTTCAACAAGTTAGAATTCTCTGGCATGTTTCTGGAGTAGATGCGAGTATCGAATCCCGTATGTCGGCGAAATTTTTTCCAAAAAAACATTTATTTATTTAAACGACTACAGGTAACGCTGAGATTATCAAATATTGCTTAAATCATTAATATTTTGTTAGAGCCTTTAAAACAATATATATATATTGCTTTGTTTACCTCTTAAAAAAGGTTTAATTTTCGCACCCCCTTTTGGCCAAGACGGCAAAGCCTTGTTGCCATTGTAAACCTTCTGACCATAACACTCTACTACCAAAATTTCAGATTTCCAGTGTAAATAGTTTGTTTGTAACATTCGTTTGAAATTTTAGCATTTTTCATTTTTTCCCATCGCTAGAGGGCGCTATTGGAAATTTTCAACATCGTGATAATTCAACGTGGCATATAAACTGACAGGCTACTGTCAGACGTCTGTGGCAAGCAGCTGCTTGAGGGGGTATTTATTAATATTTGTTCAACACCTATCCAACCCAAAAAGAATTTTTCCTTTAGCTCTAAAAGAAAAAAAAAAAATGATCGCCTATAGACTGACAGACAGGAGGAAAGACAGATGGACAGACAACAGTTAACACAGAGTTTGGCTACTGACTTAAGGGACCCCGGTTCGAGCCCCGGGTATGGCATGGATGTATGTGCTGTTTTTCTGCTGAGGTCCTGCCATCCTCTCAGATCTTCTACTTTGGCATATAAACTGACAGGCTCCTGTCAGACCTCTGTGGCAAGCAGCTGCTTGAGGGGGTATTTATTATTTTTTTTTATTTTATTCTTTTCCAGACAAGACTAATCGTTTATACAAAGAGCTTGCAGCAACCACGTCTTTCCACTCTCATGATCTCATCGTTATACAAAGGGTTTGCAGCAATCACGTCTTTCCAATCTCATGATCTCATCGTTATACAAAGAGCTTGCAGCAACCACGTCTTTCCAATCTCATGGTCTCATCGTTATACAAAGAGCTTGCAGCAACCACGTCTTTCCAATCTCATGATCTCATCGTTATACAAAGAGCTTGCAGCAACCACGTCTTTCCATTCTCATGATCTCATCTTTATACAAAGAGCTTGCAGCAATCACGCCTTTCCAATCTCATGATCTCATCGTTATACAAAGAGCTTGCAGCAACCACGTCTTTCCATTCTCATGATCTCATCGTTATACAAAGAGCTTGCAGCAACCACGTCTTTCCATTCTCATGATCTCATCTTTATACAAAGAGCTTGCAGCAACCACGTCTTTCCAATCTCATGATCTTATCGGGGGAGATCAAACGACCTAATCTATTATTTATTTAAATAATTTTTCTTTAATTAAATGTTGTCATTATTCTTTCCACTGAAGCTATATTGATTTACAGACATCATATTGCTTTATATATTTTGCAATCATGCACTACACTGCGAAAAGCGATATTCAAGGGTGTTCTACAGCATACAAGTAGTAAATGGCGTGCATTTCAATTTTAAATTTCCAGTTAGTGAAAACAAACTTCATGTCATTTTGTTTCTTATCAAATAGACTGTACAGCCTTTCCTTAGTTTCGTACTAAGACGTCCGATAGCCAAGGCTTTAAAGTCGAATACTTTGAATTGGTGGATAACGACATTGCAGTGCAATCTTAAATTGAAGCATTAAATATGTGTTTTCTGCATTTAATTCCAGATTGGATTGTTTTACCTCTGAGCGGCACTTTTTTGCACACCATGGGCTAAATGGCCAGGTCACAAGGACCCCGACGGCTCAGAGAAGGTTGGGGGAGGAGACCCACTGGAACAGCTGTTGGGAGACAGATGGTAGCCTTCCGTCAAGGCCATCCAGCGCTTTCTTTAACGTGCACAGGGTATGGCTCTCCCACACACGGGGCCACGGCTTAACGTCCCATCCGACGGACGGCAGCCTTTTCAAGCCCATCGGTGTCCCCTACTGACCGTGGGCAGGGCGGGGAAATTTAATTCCAGATGTTGCCCTTTTCTTCACTTTCCTTTAGAAATGAAACATTAAATGTGTAAGCTACTAAATGTAGAATTCTTTCGTTGATTAAATTATTCCGTAGTGAAGAATCACCTCATTAATAAAATACATTTTTGACGACGAATGTTCATCGTATTCATGATTGCTGATGATGAAGGCTAATGTTTGAGTTTCATTGTTTCACACCAGATGGCGGCACTAGGAAAGGATTTCTCTTTACTACTTGGTGTTGGAAATTCTATGATAGAAGAAATAGAAGACATCTGACCCCAGGGTAGTGGCAGGAAGGGAGTGTCGTCCCTCCTACGAGTTAGAGTCGGAAAGAACCATTGCGCTGTTCCACTGAGTTTCGTTTTTGAAGTTGCTCACCTCCGTATCTTTTGAAGTTGCTCACCTCCGTATCCAACCACACCACCACCCAAAAATAAAATTTGGTTTCTATGACCGCCAGTGCCCCACGGGCGCAGATGGTCAACTCGAACCCTGGGACAATTAAAATATAAAGAAATGAGTAGGGTCATTTTACTTCTGAGCAGCACTTTATTGCACACAATGGGCTAAATGGCCAGGTTACAAAAACTCGGACACTCAGAGAAAGTTGGGGAAAGGGGCCCACTAGACAGCTGTTAAAAGACAAATGATAGCCTCCAGTAAAGACGGGGCGGGGCGGGGGTGGCTCAGTCGGTAGCGCGCCAGGCTCGTAATCTGTAGTTCCCAGGTTCGAGTCCCAGCTGGGTCAGCGTTGAGACTTATCTCCGCAAAACTCCCAGCCCTGCTCACGGTCAGTATGGGACACCGATGGGCTTGGAAAGGCCGCCGTCCGTCGGATGGGACGTTAAGCCGTGTCTCCGTGTGCGGGAGAGCCATACCCTGTGCACGTTAAAGAACACACTGGATGACCTTAACGGGAGACTACCATCTGTCTCCCAACAGCTGTTCCAGTGGGTCCCCTCCCCCAACCTTCTCTGAGCCTTCGGGGTCCATGTGACCTGGCCATTTAGCCATGGTGTGCAAAAAAGTGCCGCTAAGAGGTAAAACAACCCAACCCTCCCGTAAAAGCAATCCAATGTGTTCGTTGACGTGCTCAGGACAATGTCTCTCCCGAACATGGACCACAGATTACGTATCATCCGACAGATTACGGCTTTTTCAAGCCCATTGGTGTCCCTACTGACTGAGGCAAGGTGGGGGGGGGCGGAGATAAATCTCAATGCGGGCCATGTGGGACTCGAACCTGGGAACTGTCAGATTACAAGTCTGGAGACTAATGACTAAGCC